>ML286398.1:31498-46623 GCA_005239495.1 Nicotiana undulata | reverse complement strand
ATTCTGGTTGGTTTTATTGTGAAATGATATTGGTTAAAGCTTACGAGCTATATGATTTTCTGTGAAATTGTGGAAATAAAAGTATTGTGAAAGGCTTGGCCTGAATTGTGACACCGGACCCTGGGGTAGTTCTAGATTTATCTATATAATTAGTTCGTGGCTCGACTTAATTTGTTGCTTTTTTATTTTATATTTGGAATAATTTATTGAAAGCCATTAGATCAGGTTTAATTTAAAAATTTTCTATCCTGTTTAAATGATTAATTAACGGATATAGGTGAGCGAACTCTAACATTGGCTTGCCTAGAAAGTGTGGTGTTAGGCGCCATCACGATCCCTAAGGTTGGGAATTTGGGTCGTGACAAGTTATTATCAGAGCACTAGGTTGCTTAGGTCTCACAATTCACGAACAAACTTGGTAGAGTCTGAAGGATCGGTACGGAGACGTCTGTACTTATCTCTCAGAGGCTATGAAGTTAGGAACAATTTCACTTCTATTCTACTCTATCGTGTGAATATATTCTACCATTGATGATTGAACTTGTCTATATTTGTCCTCTCACAAATCTCGACAACACGCAAAACGTCTACAACTGGACAAGAGATGAAGCCCCAATGACAGCTACGATTAGGGGAAGAGACAGAAACGGAGCTCAGTCTAAAGATCGAACATCATCACCTATTGTACAACCTCAAACGGATCTAGACGTGGAGGTTCTAGCTCATTCGGTACATGTTGGACTAGTTAAGATTCCAAAAGGATTTGTAGCTACTATAGTGTTGCAAGATGCACTAGTCCTTTTATTGAGAACATGGGAATACGTTGAAAGCAACAGGGTTGATTTATATGAGCTGTGAAGTTTAACATTTTGGATTATCAGGCATTGTGACCTATGACTTCGTGCCAAGTGGGGAAGTCCACTGTCAAGGAATAGATTGCGAGGCCATGTGTTATATCGGTTTCGGCTTGGAATGTATAAGGCTGAAGATTTTGCAAGAATAAAGCTGGGAATTGCGGTATGTCTGTCTCCTTAATAACCCAATACCTCAGTACCAAAGGAGTTATTCAAACAACTTTAAATCTACATAAGGTCTACTCAGCGCGGAAGTCACAGTTGCGGATTTTGGGGTGCTCTAGAGGGAGTACAGTGGTTGACAAGCTTTTAGACTACATGGTTCGTGCCAAGATTTATCGGTAGAAAGCTCTACTTTTGTGATCATTGTGTGTCAATAGAGATGTGAGTTACCCCAAAAAGAATAACGAAGAGTATATGAATAAGTGGGTAGCTCAGCAGTGTTGAGTTAGCATAGAAAGAGAAGAAATTGCCCGCCGGTGTTTGTAGCAAGCCTACGAAGAGGATGGCCAGCCAATGCAGCATCAATTACTTGATTCAGTTCTCATAAATGCTTTTGAAAGAGTTTGTTTCTCGGACTCTCCATAATACATGGCGCATAGGGTTGAATGGTTGTGTCAGGTCATATGACGGTGTCAGAATATGCCATTAGGTTCGATAAGTTAGCTGTCATACTCCTACTTCGGTTCATATAGCCAAAGAACAAGTTCACAGATTCATTAAAGGACTCAAATATGATTGTAAAATTTTGGATGACTTAGGGCAGGTTGATACTTCATTTCGGCTAGTGGTAGAAATTGTCCTAGACTTGGGAGAGTCATATTTCATCAGAACACTCAAGATACGTGTCCCATTGCAATTACAACTCAACTTACATGTCGAAGGTGGAGGTCAGATTCCTAGAGGTGGAGACCTAGCCTGTTGGTATATTTTCTATGGTATGGCTTAGGTCGCTACATTAAATGGTGTCATTACAAGAACAATCTCTAGTTATTATAAAGTGACCTATCAACCCCGAATTGAAACCTTTCAGATATAGCGTAATGCTCCATGACCTCTTTCAATGTAGCTTTATCCTTATATACTTGTCCAGCCAGAACCTCTCTTTGATTAGTTTTTGAAATTATCAAATCCTTGTCCATTTCGAACACCCCAATTGGTTCGCCATTTTTTTTGTTATGGTGTGAATTCATGTGTATAACTTAATAACACATTATTTTTTAAATAGTTTACAAATTTGCGGAGTCGAAGTTTGACTCTTAATACCATCTACTTGGACGTCGATTCCTATGAGAGGGTAATGGGGTTGCATCTGCTGGATTTTTTGCTACATGATGTATCACAATTCTAGCTTCTGGAATTTGACTTGGAAGAAACTTGTCCGCCAACTCAAATTGTGATACATGTACTTCTTTGGATACACATATAGGTGGTATTCTACACAACACCCCTTTCCGTGGGCTGATTTGCTTTAATCTAGTAAGAAAGCTTCTTAAAGTTTTCATTGATCAATGTTCTTAAAGACGTGAACTCGCCCATCACCTAATCAAAACATAAAAAATTCGATAGGTGTTGGAAAAATATATGAATGTTAATTTCCAAACTGTAATGTTTACAAATGGCATATAAAACTCACATAGTCTTTGAATGAATTTAGATCATTCCTCAAAGAAGATACTTCATCTATTTTAGAATTTATTGGCTTTTTATCATGCAACACAGTTTGATTGACTTCAAATATACCAGCATCAGGAGTCTTGGGTTTAGTCTCTACCTCTGAGGGATCTATAATATGCTCTTTGCGCTTCTTGTGGGGCAGAGATGAAGAAGGTCCAACACTTGCATCATATTTCTTCGCAGGCTGAAGCTGCGGTGTAGGACTAAAGTCATCTGAATCATCTACATGCTTGTCTAAATGAGTATTGGTAGGACTGTTATTTACCTCAACGCCTCCCAGAGGAATCTGAATAACAACAAGCTCTACATTGCTTGGGTGTATGTTGTTGTAAACAATCTGAAAATCGAAATTGTATGTTATATACAACCTATATTTAAATTTTGATCACTCTATTGAAATGTATATTGTGTGCAGTTGTATGTTGTATGCAAATGGAAATTATAGTTTGTATGCAGATGAATATTGTATGTAAATGAAAAATCTCGGTTGTATTTAGATGTATGTTGTATGTAGAATATGTTGTATATAATCTGTTGTAATGAAACTGTAGGTTGTATGGAACTTGAAAAATACAGTACTTTTTCAGATGTATGTTGTATGCAAATCTCTATACTTAGCAAATATTGTATGCAAAATTAAATATCAGGAACTTATGAAATAGTAACTTATCATGTTTCCCTGGTCTTTGAACATGTCGTTCATCAGATAGGCATAAGTTGGCTGATTGACAGTGGTTCTCCAATTGATTAATCTGGGTACCCGATTACCAAGGCGCTTTGCAATTTTGGGGTCAACCTTTGAAGAACACTCATAAAACCAAACTTGCATAGCAAGAGGCATCCCAGCTATCCTATAATACTTCTTGTGATAATCCATTTTCTTACTGATAGATGTAATAAGGTATCTGAATGCAAAAGTACCCCATGGATAATCAGAGTATCTCCCACTCTCGACCAAGTCAAAATTTAGTCGTGGGATGGTTGTGGTTTTCTTCTCTGATGAAAATATCCATGTGTATATGAGATACAACAATGCTATCTTGATGGCATCCCCATCGTTACCATCACCCCATTTCTTTTCATCAAAGCTGTAACGACCCGGTCGGTTGTTACGTAGAACCTGCATTATAATTTCTTCTATTGCCTTGGCATATGTTGGTTATACTTTTTATGATGTGTTAGAGTTGGTAAGCTCGGAATCGGAATAGTTGTAGTGAGAGTTTAGTCATTTAGTCTCTAAAAATAGCCTTATAGTTGGAAATGTCAACTGAGAGTTGACTTATTGGTAAACAACATCAGAATGCAGATTTTATGGATCGGATAGATCCGTTAGGTGATTTGGGACTTAGGAGTATGTTCAGAATAATTTTGTGATGTCCGGTGTAGAATTAGGCTTGAATTGGCGAAAGTTAGTTTTTGGCTATTTCCGGTCGGCAGTGAAAAATAGGCTATCAGGGTCGGAATGGAATTTCGGAAGTTGGAACAGGTTCGTAATAGAATTTTGGATATGTGTACAAAATTTCAGGTCAATCGGATGTGTTTTGGATAGTTTCGGCATCGTTGGTGGATTTTAGAAATTTCAAAGTTCTTAGGCTTGAACTCGATGTGATTTTGGTGTTTTGATGTTGTTTTTGATGTTTCAAAGGCCCGACTCAGTTTGAATGATGTTATGGGATATGTTGGTAGGTTTGGTTGAGGTCCCGGGGGCCTCAGGTGCATTTGGATGCTCAAACGAGCACTTTTGGACTTAAGAAAAATGCTGGTTTTCTGGTGTTATCACAACAGGGATTTGTTCATCGCGATCGCATGGCAATAGCTGCGATCGCGTATAGTAATCTAGAACCCGGTCATTTTGTAAAACGCGATCGCGGGAGCAGGAGTGCGATCGCGTAGGTGTGCAACGCTGGTCAGTGCGATCGCGTATAGTTAGAGAGGCGCGTGTGGGGGCTAGTCAATTGTGCAACGCGATCGCGTGGACAGGTCGCGATCGCGTACGTCTAGGTCATAAGGAACCGCGATCGCGTGGCTAAGTTTGCGATCGCAGAGAGTAATTTGGAAGCTGGGAAATTTGTGCTTCGCGATCGCGATGTGGGTCCCACGATCGCGATGAATAAAGACCTGGGTAGTATTTAAATAAACCCTCCGCGACCAATACCCACTTTTTCATCATTTTTGAACGGGAAGAGAGCTTTTGAGACGATTTTGTAGAGAGAAAATCATTGTTCTTCATTGAGGTAAGGATTTTGGACCCTATAACTCGATTATATGTGATTAAGGACCAAATTATCAATGTTTAATTTATGAAAATTAGTAGTAAAAGATGGAATTGGGGCTTGAGAATATGAGACCTTTTAGGGATAATTGGAAGGGTCAGACGAACTCCGAATTTTGAGTTCTTTATATGTACGGACTCATAAGATGATGAAGAACATTTTGGTATAAAATTTATCGAGTTCCGAGATGCGGGCCCGGGGGTCGAGTTTTGGCTAATTTCGGGTTTTGCGTTAAAATTGATATTTTTCAATTGGAATTCATTCCCTTAGAATAATTTGATGAGAAAAATCTGATCTTTATAGATTTGGAGCACTCGGAAGCTGATTCGAGAGGCAAGCGGGTTGCAGAGTAGCTTTTCGGGCTAGTTTGAGGTAAGTAATGTCTTTAAATCCTGTCCTGAGGGTATGAAACCCCGGACTTTGCATCCTTTCACGGATTTGGAGTGACGCACACACTGGATGACGAGTGTGGGGCGTGCACGAATTGGAAATTTGGAAAAATGTACCTTTTTAGGCAACTATTGAGTTGCGAAACCGCTTTTAAAGCATATGGTTATTAGTATTACTATGTTTTATTATACTTGGGCTGTAAACCTAGTGTCGATCTGTTTTAACCCTTTGGGGGCTATTTTACTAATATTCCTTACTTTGAAACTATGATTTTACACTCAATCTTTCTTATGAAATTGTTGACACTCATATTTGATGACATTACATTTCTTGAAATGAGATACTATTTTTGGGTCGAGAACCCTGTTTAGTTATGGCCCGAGTGGCATGTTGAGAGTGTATGACTGAGTGAGGCCGAGGGCCAACATTGTGAGGATATTGATGATATGAGAGAGGCTGAGAGCCTGAGAGAGGATTTATGCCATGATGTGGCTTGTTTATAGCGCTTGGGCTGTTGGAGCCCCTCCGGAGTCTGTACACACCCCCAGTGAGCGCATGTACCCACTGAGTGCGAGTGCCGAGTGATGAGTGATTGAGAGGCATGAGTGACAGTGAGGTTGCCCGCGGGGCTGATACTGAGAGATGGTAAGGTGCTGAGGGAAATTGATACTGAGTGATGATTATGGCCCGAGGGGCAGTTTTATGATGATATTTCACTGAGTTTTGACTATGATTCACTTCATTTTTCAAACTGATTTTACTGAGAGGTTTACTGAGAAATATTGGATATATACTTGTTTTTCAAAGAATTTTATGGAAACTGGTTTTCGAACTTATGTATTTGATGTATACTTTATGGAGTCTTGATGTTTTACTGTTTTGTGGATTGGTGTTTTGTGTTGTGTGTTTCATATTTCAGACTGTGATTTATTTTTATTACTACTGAGTTGACGTACTCATCATTACTCCCTGCACCTCTGTGTGCAGATCCAGGTACTGGTTCAGAGCATTAGTCATCCGAGTTTCGTTCATCGTCAACTTTGGGATTTCGAGGTAGATGTCTAGCATCCGCAACTTCTCCATTTCCCTTCCTTTATTAGTATTAGTATTTATTAGACATTGCTTAAGACATTAGCAGAGTTAGTTTATTCTTAGATGCTCGTGATCGGTTGACTCCAGTCTTGGGAGATTTGTTTAGACTGTTAGATTATTATTAGGGCGTAAAGACTTAAAGAAATTATATTATACTCAGTTTGTTGCTTATTATTGATTTTTGAGAATATATATTAAAACAAATGAGTAGTTATGTGATGGTTGGCTAGCCTAGTTCCATGATAGGCGCCATCACGACCTGTTAGCATTTGGGGTCATGACAAGTTGGTATCAGAGCTTCTAGGTAACATAGGACTGGACGGTCATGATCATGTTTAGTAGAGTCTTGCGGATCGGTACGGAGACGTCTGTACTTATCTTCGAGAGGCTGCAGAACTCTTAGGAAAAATCTCAATTTCTTGAACTCTTTCGTGCCATTCTATTGGTTCTTGAAATATAAAGTATTGTTGTTTCATTCTCTCACAGATGGTGAGGACACGCACTACCGATCAGGGTGACCAGACACCAGCCATACCCACAAGGGGTCGAGGCCGTGGTGGAGTTAGGGGACCAGCCCTTGAAGCAGTCGGGGCAGTACCACAGGATCCCTTAATCACTCAGGATCAGGTTCCCGCCGAGGGTGCTCCAGCGGAACAAGCTCAGGCACCGGTAGTGCCTATTGTTATTCCGGGTCTTCAGGAGACCCTGGCTCAGATATTGACGATGTGTACCAATTTGGCTCAGACAATTGTTATGTCCACTACTGCCACTGCAGCTCAGGCCGGGGGAGGCATTCAGACTCCACTACTCGGATACCTGAGTAGGCGGTACATGGTATTCAGGCAACGGGGGTAGTCTCAGCCCAGCCGGTTGCCCCATTTCAGGACTATGTAGTTCCAGCTATGCCCGAGGATGAGCAGCGTAGGCTGGAGAGGTTCATTAGACTTGAGCCTCCGACTTTCAGTGGCACAGAGGGTGAGGATGCCCAAGATTTTCTAGATAAGTGCCAGAGGATACTACGTACTGCAGGTATTTTGGAGACTAGTGGGGTCTCGTTTGCTACATTTCAGTTTGCGGGTGCTTCTTTCACTTGGTGGGAGGCATTCGAGAGGCGTAGGCCGTTTGGTTCAGCACCTCTCACTTGGCAGCAGTTCTCCACGATCTTTTTGGAGAAGTATGTTCCTAGTCCCACAGAGAGGAGCAACGCAGACAGTTTGAGCAGTTGCGCCAGGGAGAGTTATCACTTACTCCGTATGAGATGAGGTTTTCCGAGTTGCCTAGACTTGCTTCGGAGTTAGTCCCTACTGACAGGGAAAGGATCAGGAGATTTGTAGATGGTCTCACATATCAGCTTCGAATTTTAATGACCAGGGAGAGAGTGTCTGGAGCTACATTTGAGCAGGTTGTTGACATTGCTCGGGACGTTGAGTCGGTTCGTAGGCAGGAGCGTGAGGAGAGGGAGGCCAAGAGGCCTCGGGGATCAGGTAGCTTCAGTGGTGCCCCTTCCAGAGGGAAGTTTCAGCACAACACAGGTCGCCCATTTAGACCTCAAAAGCCAGTTCGCGCAGCTTACAGTGGTGCATCTTCGGGGCAGGGTCCTCGCAGTTCTTATCCGGGATGTTTATCTTTTAGTGCCCTTCCATCTCAGATCTTCTCTAGAGCATCATCATATCAAGGTTCTTGTATGCACGGTTCATCCAACGGTTATCATAGTGGTACGGGTTCTCTTCAGTCTCCATCTCCAGCTCTAGGTAGTTGTTTAGAGTGTGGAGAGTTCGGACATGGGTGGAGAGAGTGTCCCCGTCATCCTGGTAGTTCATCTCAGCAGAGGGTTCAACCCTCGACTTCAGCCCCAGTCACTTCACCACTTACCCAGGAAGCCAGGGGTGGTGGTTAGGTAGCTAGAGGTCGCCCTAGAGGGAAAAGGTCGAGCAGGTGGAGGCCATCCACGTATTTATGCACTTCCAGCTAGGCCTGATGCTATGGCTTCAGATGCGGTGATTACAGGTACTATCTCAATTTGTCACAGTGATGCTTTGGCTTTATTAGACCCTGGTTCCACATACTCTTATGTCTCATCCTATTTTTCTCACTTTCTGAATATGCCCCGTGAGTCTTTAGTTACCTCTGTTCATGTTTCGACTTCGGTGGGCGATACTATTATCGTGGACCGTGTGTTTCAGTTGTGTCTTATATCTATTGGGGGTCTGGAGACCCGAGTGGACTTGATGGTACTCAGTATGGTTGATTTTGATGTGATTCTGGGCATGGATTAGTTATCCCCATGTCATGCTATCCTTGATTGTCACGCTAAGACCGTGACCCTAGCTATGCCCGGAGTTTCGAGAATTGAGTGGAGAGGGTCTATAGATCATGTGCCTAGCAGAGTGATTTCTTATTTGAAGGCTCAGCGTATGGTTGAGAAAGGGTGTGAGTCTTATCTTGCTTTTGTTAGGGATGTTAGTAGTGATACCCCTTCCGTGGATTATGTTCCTGTGGTCCGTGATTTTCCGGACGTATTTCCTGCAGACCTGCCAGGCATGCTCCCTGACAGGGATGTTTATTTTGGTATTGACTTGGTGCCAGGCACCCAACCTATCTCTACTCCACCTTATCGTATGGCACTAGCGGAGTTGAAGGTATTGAAATAGCAGCTTCAGGAACTCTTAGATAAGGGGTTCATTCGTCCTAGTGTGTCACCTTGGGGTGCACCGGTGTTGTTTGTGAAAAAGAAGGATGGCTCCATGCGCATGTGTATTGATTATAGGTAGCTGAATAAGGTTACGGTGAAGAACTGGTATCCTTTTCCCCGTATTGATGACTTGTTTGACCAGCTTCAGGGAGCTAGGGTGTTCTCCAAGATTGACTTTAGGTCTGGGTATCATCAGTTGAAGATTCGGGATTCTGACATTCCGAAGACCGCATTCAGGACCAGATATGGTCATTATGAGTTTCTGGTTATGTCATTTGGGCTGACCAATGCCCCAGCCGCGTTCATGCAATTGATGAACATCGTGTTTCAGCCTTATCTCGATTATTTCATCATTGTGTTCATTGACGACATCCTGGTGTATTCTCGTAGACAGGAGGAGCATGCTCAGCATTTGAGGGTTGTGTTACAGAGGTTGAGGGAGGAGAGCTTTCATAAGCTCAAGTTAGCATTATGTTACAGCCGGTTTTGGTTTTGCCCACTGGTTCGGGTTCTTATACAGTCTACTGTGATGCTTCTAGAGTTGGTTTGGGAGCGGTATTGATGCAGGACGGTAGGATGATTGCCTACGCATCGAGACAATTGAAGGTGCACGAGAAGAATTATCCAGTGCACGATCTTGAGTTAGCTGCCATTGTTCATGCCTTGAAGATTTGGCGGCATTATTTTTATGGAGTGCAGTGTGAGATTTTCACTAATCATCGTAGTTTGCAGTATCTGCTGAGGCAGAAGGACCTGAATTTGCGTCAGAGGAGATGGTTAGAGCTTCTCAAGGATTATGACCTCACTATTTTGTATCATCCGGGGAAGGCCAATGTAGTGGCCGATGCTTTGAGTCGTAGGGCCGAGAGTCTGCGGAGTCTAGCTTACCTTTCAGAAGTAGAGCAACCTTTAGCACTTGATGTTCAGGTGTAGATCTCCGGTTGGGTGGTTCGAGCCCAGTGAGGCTAGTCTATTAGGCACAGATCTGATTCAGGATGCATTAGAGAAGGTGAAGTTGATTCAGGAGCAACTTCGCACGGCGCAGTCTAGGCAGAAGAGTTATGCGGACCGAAAGGTCCGGGATGTGTCTTTTATGGAAGGTGATAAGGTACTTCTGAAGGTATAACCCATGAAGGGTGTTATGAGGTTCGGAAAGAGGGAAAAGCCGAGTCCACAGTTTATTGGTCCTTTTGAGGTACTTCAGAAAGTTGGAGAGGTGGCTTATAGACTTGCTTTGCCACCCAGCTTGTCGAGTGTTCATCCGGTATTTCATGTGTCGATGCTCAAGAAATATGTTGGTGACCCGTCTCATGTTTTAGACTTCAGCACAGTTCATCTTGAGGGTGATATGTCATATGAGGTGGAGCCAGTAGCAATTTTGGATCGTCAGGTCAGAAAGTTGAGGTCTAAGAATATAGCTTCAGTGAAAGTATAGTGGAGAGGTCATCCAGTGGAGGAGGCTACTTGGGAGACCGAGCGGGAGATGCAGAGCAAATATCCTCACTTGTTTGAGACTCCAGGTATGTTTCTAGACCCGTTCGAGGACAAACGTTTGTTTAAGAGGGGGAGAATGTAACGACCCGGTCGGTCGTTACGTAGAATCTGCATTATAATTTCTGTTATTGCCTTGGCATAGGTTGGTTATACTGTTTATGATGTGTTAAAGTTGGTAGGCTCGGAATCGGAATGGTTGTAGTGAGAGTTTAGTCATTTAGTCTCTAAAAATAACCTTATAGTTGGAAAAGTCAACTGAGAGTTGACTTAATGGTAAACGACCTCAGAATGCAGATTTTATGGCTCGGATAGCTTCGTTAGGTGATTTGGGACTTAGGAGTGTGTTCAGAATAATTTTGTGATGTCCGGTGTAGAATTAGGCTTGAATTGGCGGAAGTTAATTTTTGGCGATTTTCGGTTGGCCGTGGAAAATAGGCTATCGGGGTCGGAATGGAATTCCAGAAGTTGGAACAGGTTCGTAATATCATTTTGGATATGTCTGCAAAGTTTCAGGTCAATCGGATGTGTTTTGGATAATTTCGGCATCGTTGGTGGATTTTAGAAATTTCAAAGTTCTTAAGTTTAAATTCGATGTGATTTCGGTGTTTTGATGTTTCGAAGGCCCGACAAAGTTTGAATGATGTTATGGGATATGTTGGTAGGTTTGGTTGAGGTCCCGGGGGACTCGGGTGCATTTCGGATGCTCAAACGAGCACTTTTGGACTTAAGAAAAATGTTGGTTTTCTGGTGTTATCACAACAGGGATTTGTTTAACGTGATCGCATGCAATAGCTGCGATCGCGTAGAGTAATCTAGAGCCCGGTCATTTTGTGAATCACGATCGCGGGAGCAGGAGTGCGATCGCGTAGGTGTGCAACGTTGGTCAGTGCGATCGCGTGAGTATTGGTGCGATTGCGTAGAGTTAGAGAGGCGTGTGTGGGGGCTAGTCAGTTGTGCTACGCGATCGCGTACGTCCAGGTCATAAGAAACCGCGATCACGTGGCTAAGTTTGCGATCGCAGAGAGTAATTTGGAAATTTGTGCTTCGCGATCGCGATGAATAAAGACCTGGGCAGTATTTAAATAAACCCTCCGCGACCAATACCCATTTTTCCACCATTTTTGAACGGGAAGAGAGCTTTTGAGGCGATTTTGAAGAGAGAAAATCATTGTTATTCATTGAGGTAAGGATTTTGGATCCTATAACTCGATTATATGTGATTAAGGACAAAATTATCATTGTTTAATTTATGAAAATCAGTAGAAAAAGATGGAATTAGGGCTTGAGAATATGAGACCTTTTAGGGATAATTTGAGGGGTCAAACGAACTCCGATTTTCGAGTTCTTTATATGTACGGACTCATAAGATGATGGAGAACATTTTGGTATAAAATTTATCGAGTTCCGAGGCGGGCCCGTGGATCGGGTTTTGGCTAATTTCGGGTTTTGTGCTAAAATTGATATTTTTCAATTGGAATTCATTCCCTTAGCATAATTTGATGAGAAAAATCTGATCTTTATAGACTTGGAGCACTCGGAAGCTGATTCGAGAGGCAAGCGGGTTGCAGAGTAGCTTTTCGGGCTAGTTTGAGGTAAGTAATGTCTTTAAATCCTGTCATGAGGGTATGAAACCCTGGACTTTACATCCTTTCACGGATTTGGAGTGACGCACACACTGGATGACGAGTGTGGGGCGTGCACGAATTGGAAATTTGAAAAAATGTACCTTTTTAGGCAACTATTGAGTTGCGAAACCGATTTTAAAGCATATGATTATTAGTATTACTATGTTTTGTTATACTTGGGTTGTAAGTCATGTTTGGGACCTAGTGCCGATCTGTTTTAACCTCTTGGGGCTATTTTACTGATATTCCTCACTTTGAAACTATGATTTTACACTCAGTCTTTCTTATGAAATTGTTGACACTCTTATTTAATGACATTACTATTTCTTGAAATGAGATACTATTTTTGGGTCGAGAACCCTGTTTATTTATGGCCCGAGTGGCATGTTGAAATTGAAACAATGTTTTTGGGTCGAGAACCCAGTATATTTATGGCCTGAAGGGCAAGTTGGAGTGGCTGACTGCGTGAGGCTGCAGGCCTATATTGTGAGGATGTTATGATATGAGTGAAGTTGCGGGCCTATATTGTGAGTGTTTTATGCTATGATGTGGCTTGTTATATCGCTTGGGTTATAGGAGCTCCCTCCGGAGTCTGTACACACCCCCAGTGAGCGCAGATACCTAATGAGTGATGTTGCTCGCGGGGCTGATACTGAGTGATTGCGAAGTTGCCTGATGGGCTAATATTGAGTGACTGTGAGGTTGCCTGATGGGCTAATATTGAGTGACTGTGAGGTTGCTTGATGGGCTGATACTGAGTGACTGTGAGGTTGCATGATGGGCTAATATTGAGTGACTGTGAGGTTGCCTGATGGGCTGATACTGAGATTGTTATGAGAAATAATTTTGGCTCAAGGGCAGATTTACGATGATTTTACTCAGTTTTGAACTATGATTCACTTCGTTTTCAAACTGATTTTTACTGAGAGTTTTACTGAGATATATTGAAATTATACTTGTTTCAAAGGATTTCTGGAAATTGGTTTTTGAACTTATGTATTTGATGAATACTTATGGTGACTTGGTGATTTACTGTTTTTATGAATTGGTGTATCTGTGCTGTGTGTTTCTTATTTCTCAAACTGTGATTTATTTTCATTACTACTGAGTTGGCGTACTCATCATTACTCCCTGCACCTCTGTGTGCAGATCCAGGTATTGATTCGGAGCAGTAGTCGTCCGAGTTCGTTATCCGCAGCTTACGGGATTTCGAGGTAGTTGTCCAGCTTCCGCAGATTCTCCATTTCCCTTCCTTATTTAGTATTAATATATCATTCCTAGACTTTGTATATGACAATAGCAGAGTTAGTTTATTTCGTAGATGATCATGACATGTTGACTCCGGGTCTTGGGGAGGGTTGTAGACTGTTAGCTTAATTGTTTTGTTTAAAGATTTCAAAATTTATATGCGTATTATGAATCGTTGAAAATAAATTGAGATATTCGAAAAGAAAAATGTGAAAATTTTGAGTGTTGGCTAGCCTAGTTCCACGATAGACGTCATCACGGCCGGTTAGAATTTGGGGTCGTGGCAATTTATGTAGAAGAAGAAGAAATTATGTAAAACGGCAATGTACATTAAAGAAGATATAATATTGATTTATCATATTAACACAATAGTTGAATTCAAAATAATTAAGTATCTTCTAGACTTGTAAAGGTGAACAATGTAATATGAACGTGCAAGTTTGTCCCGCGTTAGCAATAGAAATACTTAAGATAGTCTTACACGGACAACTTTGCAACTAATTGCAGTTGTTTTGAAAATACTTGATAGCCTATTATTTAGGATAAGAACTCTTAATGATTTACAAATCCTTTTTTTTATTTAACATATCCTATGGTGAGTTGGATGAGTGTTGATTGTGGGTGAGAATAATATATGGTGGTCAGAATGGTGGGGATAATGAGTGGTGATGGTCGATAGTGGTGGCGGTTATGATTGGAGATGATGGTGGCGTGGTGGTGGTGGAGGTGGTGGGGGTGGTTGAGTATGGTTGTGATGGTGGCATGGTGGTAGTTGATAATGGCAGGCGGTGATGGCAGTTAATAATGAATATGTGATAGCATCTTAGTGAAATTAAGTCTCTGTTATAGATCTTAATCATACAGACATATTCAGACCCATTAAGTGATTGTGAAATATAAAAAACAAACGCACTTAATGATTAAGATCTGAATAATTAAGATTCAGACTTTAAAAACAAACACACTTAATGTTTGAGATCTAAATGATTAAGATTCAGACCTCCAGTAAATGCAAACAAATGAGGCCTTACAAATCCTTTTTTTAATTAACATATCCTATGGTGATTTAAGTTTTTATTGCTAGTTACAACCTTAACCAACATTAAATATACCTTTTAAGATTAACGAAGTCGATCAATATTTTAATATTTTATTATTATATACACACGTAAATATGCTCAAGCATATAATACAATAGATGTATAATAAACACATTGAAAATAAAATATGTGTTGAATTTGACATTCTAGGTTTAATCAATTTCTCCTTGCATATTGTAGGCTTTATCCTTTTGTAATTGTTACGAATTCCTTATAAAGTTGATTATCTATATTTTAATCAAACATATATATACACCACCAATAATAAAATATAATGACAACAAAAAATCAAGCAAAAAAAAAAAACATAAATCTTCAAACATTATGTCAGGCACCATATTCCTTCTGGATATAGGATAAGATTTAAAGTGATTTTTTACCACCTACTATTTCATAAATTGTTCTAATACAAAATATGATATTTTAATTATTCCCAACTTATTGAGCCTCCTATAACTAATCAATATAAAAAAACAATTTATCGATTAAGACTAAAGCAAAACATATTACCGATAATTGTTGAACAAACAATTCATCTCCAATAAAGGATTTTAACAATAAATATGAAATAAGAATTCTACTTCTAGTTAAATAACCAACAATATCCCAAAAATTTATGAAATCAATATATGACGGCATTACAATATGATCCAAAACTGAATAAGAAACTATATAAGAAT
>ML286398.1:0-31315 GCA_005239495.1 Nicotiana undulata | reverse complement strand
ATTTTGGGGGGGGGGCGGCAACCCTAAAGCTTACTACTCATAAAAAGGCTATTAGAAAGGAAATGATACATAAAAAGAAGAACAAAAGAGAGATCGGAGAAGAGAAATTCTAGACGGATTTTGGATATGAATTTATTAGAAGTTACTTTTACTTATTAGAGGTAAGAGAGTTCTAGACGGATTTGGATACCATATTAGAGTTAAAATTCTTGGTTATGTTAAATTTCTAAATATTAGGAGTCTTACATAGTTCAAGTTATAAGGAAATGATTAATAGGCATAATTAAATTAATTTTAAAATCCTATATATTAGGAAAAATAGTAAAATAACTATTTTGTCCAATGTAAAAATTATTTTTAAAAGGTAAAAAAGACGAACGACATTTCGATAGGGCCTTCATGCTTTTAATATAGTATAGATAGATAGATATAGATATAGACTAGTCTTAGGGTCCAATACAAATAAATATATTATTTTAAAAAATATAAGTATTATTAAATAATTGATTGGCTTGTAAAATAAAAGTTAAAAAAAGTATAAGCTACTATATGTTAGGACTAATTAATTTCATAGGAGTTCAAAAATTATAAACTTAGATGATAATTCTAAGTTTTCTTTTCTTCTAAAATATTTTGTTTCCATTCTTGTATGCGTCCTATATGTTAGGACTAATTAATTTCATAGGAGTTCAAAACATGGAAGGATTTAATATGTACTAAAATTTTAGTTAATTTAAATTCCTAAAAATTTGGAAAAAAGCTTAAATTACACTTTTGTTTAGTGTTAAAATTTATTTTTAAAGGGCAAAAAAGGAATGATATTTCGCTAAGGGCGTTCGTGTTTTTAATATAGTACTAGTCTTCGAGTACGCGCGTTGCGCGTGTGTCAATGAATATGAATTTTTAAAATTATAAATTCTTGTTACAATTAACTTAACTTTTATAATTTATCTTATTGTGATTATATTCCTATATATTAGGATTTCCTATATAGTTTAAATAGAAAAGATTTAATTGTCAAAACTTTAGTGAATTTCAACATCCTGAATATTAGAAAGTTACAATTAAACAATGATTTTGTTCAATGTAAAAAAAGAAAAGAAAAGTGAAATGTTATTTTTCTATATATTAAGTAATTTTAATTTTAGTCTCTCATTATTTATCACATAATTAGAACTAAGTTGTTGTAAATACTAAATGAAGTAAAATAGTTTTAAAAGAAATTACTTATTTGATGTTAAAAATAATTTTGTTCATGGTGAATACAATTGGAGTGTCATTAGGATGTCACTTGATTGTGAAAACTATGAACGTCTACAATTTTGTACTAACATACCTAGTAATTGACTTTTTAAACATTTAGTTAAGGTAAAATTTTAATCAATTTCAAAGTCCTAAATTTTAGGTATCTAGTTTAAATAAGTAAAAAATTAATAACCAATTTCAATGAATTTTCATGTCCTAAATATTAGGAAATACTTAATTGACTATTTTATCTAGTGTCAACTGTATTTTTAAAGGTTAAAAAAGGCGAACGATATTTCGCTAAGGGCCTTTGTACTTTTAATATATATATATATAGAGAGAGATAGATAGATAGATAGATATTTGATTAATTTTTTTTTTTATAATTTACTATAGCGTTGCACGTGTGTATCACATCAATAAATATAAAATGTACAAGAATAATAAAATGTGGTAATTAAGCGTTGTAGCACCAAAATACTTACAATATTTTTTTAAACAATGCAATTGAATGTTATTACATACTTAATTGACATAGTAGATAAATTAAATATCTTCAAGATTATGTATTTATTTAATATTTATGTAATATTTGGAATTACAATAATTACATAGAAATCGTTAACAATTTTAGTCTAGGATTTCCTCATAATAACTGGCATTATCCAAATTAATTTAGTATTGCATCGCAAATAAAAGTGTCACGACCCCAAATCCTAACAGGTCGCGATGGTGCCTATCGTGGAATTAGGCTAACCAACCATCAAATTACTACGCATTTGTTCTATTATAACAATTCACAATTCAATAATAAACAACAATCATAGCATAAAATAAATTTTTTAAGTCGTAGCGCCCCAATAATAGTCTAAACAACTCTAACCAAAACCTCCCAAGACTGGAGTCAACAAGGTCACGAGCATCTACAAAATAAAACTAACTCTACTAATGTCTTGAATAAAGTCTAGGAATGAAACGCTAAAGCTAAAGAAGGAAGGGAAATGGAGAAGTTGTGGACGCTGGACAGCTACCTCGAAATCCCATAAGCTGCTGATAACGAACTCGGAAGACTACTGCTCCGAATCAATACCTGGATCTGCACACAGAGGTGCAGGGAGTAATGATGAGTATGCCATCTCAGTAGTAATGAAAATAAATCACAGTCTGAGAAATAAGAAACACACAGCACAGATACACCATTTCACCAAAAACAGTAAATCACCAAGTCACCATAAGTATTCATCAAATACATAAGTTCAAAAACCAATTTCCAGAAATCCTTTGAAACAAGTATAATTTCAATATATCTCAGTAAAAATCAGTTTAAAAACAAAGTGAATCGTAGTCAAAAACTCAGTAAATTTTTCATAAATTTGCCCCTTGGGCCATAATCATTTCTCATAACAATCTCAGTATCAGCCCATCAGGCAACAGTCACTCAGTATCAGCCCATCAGGCAACCTCACAGTCACTCAATATCAGCCTCGCGGGCAACATCACTCATTAGGTACATGCGCTCATTAGGGGTGTGTACAGACTCCGGAAGGGCTCCTACAGCCCAAGCGCTATAATAAGCCACAACATGACATAAATCACACAAAATATTAGCCCGCAACCTCTCTCATATCACAACATCCTCACAATAATGGCCTGCAACCTCACTCAGTCAGACACTCTCAATATGCCCTTCAGGCCATAAATATACCGGGTTCTCGACCCAAAAACAGTGTTTTATTTTCAATAAATAGTATCAAAATACTCTGAGTGTCAAAATAATTTTTCAAGAAACGACTGAGTGAAAATCATAACATATCAGTGAGGAAAATAGTAAAATCAGCCCTCAAGGGGTAAACAAATTGGCACTAGGCCCCAAACATGGCTTACATCCCAAAACATATCAAATATATATCAATACTATTAAGCATAGGCTTTACAATCGATTTCGCAACTCAATAGTTGCCTAAATAGGGAATGTATTTCCAAAGTTCCAACCTTTGCATTCCAAAACCCGTGAAAGGTGCAGACTCCGGGGTTTCGTACCATCAGGACATGATTTAAAGACTTTACTTATCTCAAACTAGCCCGGAAACTATTCCGCAATACGCTTGCCTCTCGAATCGACTCCCGAATGCTCCAAATCTACCAAGTTCATATTTTTATCATCAAATTATGCTTAAGGAATGAATTCCAATTGAAAAATATCAATTTTAGCTCAAAACTCGAAATCGGTCAAAACCCGACCCCGGGCCTACATCTCGGAACTCAGAAATTTTTATACCAAAATGTTCTCCGTCATCTCATGAGTTCGTACATATAAAGAACGCAAAAATCGGAGTTCGTTTGACCCCTCAAATCGACCACTAAAGGTCTCATAATCTCAAGCCCTAACCCCACCTTTTTCTACTGATTTTCATGAATTAAACACTGAGATTATGTTCCTTAATCACCTACAATCAAGTTTTAAGTTCCAAAATACTTACCTCTATGATGAACACTGATTTTCCCTCTTCAAAATCGCCTCAAAAGCTTCTTCCCATTCAAAAATGGTGGAAAAAGGGTTAAAATTCGTGAAGTCTTCTTTTTATACTTTCCGCCCAGGTTTTTCGCACATGCGGCCCCAAATCTCGCACCTGCGGCTCCACTTCTGCACCTGCGACCTCGCAGGTGCAGTCAAGTGTACGCATCTACGACTTCCTCCTGGGCTGGCCAACTTCCGCATCTGCGGAGCCTCATCCCGCTCCTGCGGCTCGCACCTGCGGTCAAACTTCCGCAGGTGCGGAAATCACTGTAGAAAAACACCAGCAGCTGCAACTTCATCAGCAGCACAAGCACTCCAAACTCCCCGTTAACCACTCAAAATCATCCTGAGCCCCTCGGGACCCCAACCGAACATACCAACACATCACATATTATTATTCAAACTTAATTGCACCCTCTTAACACCTAAAATAACATCAAAACACTAAATCATATCGAATTCAAGCCTAAGAACATTGAAATTTCTAAAATTCCACCACCGACGCCGAAACTATCCAAAACAACTCCGATTGACCTGAAATTTTGCAGACATATCCAAAATGACATTACGAAGCTATTCAAACTTTCAGAATTCCATTCCTACCCCGATAGCCTATTTTCCACTGCCGACCGAAAATCACCAAAAACTAACTTTCGCCAATTCAAGCCTAATTCTACACCGGACATCACAAAAATATTCTGAACACACTCCTAAGTCCCAAATCACCTAACGAAGCTATCCGATCCATAAAATCCGCATTCCGAGGTCGTTTACCAATAAGTCTACTCTCAGTTGACTTTTCCAACTATAAGGCCATTTTTAAAGACTAAATGACTAAACTCTCACTACAATCATTCCGATTCCAAGCCTACCAACTCTAACACATCAATAATAATATAATCAAGCTATGACAAGGCAAAAACAATAATTATAATACAGGTTCTACGTAATGACAGACTGGGTCGTTACATTCTCCCCCTCTTAAACAAATGTTCGTCCTCGAACGGGTCTAGAAACATACCTGGAGTCTCAAATAAGTGAGGATATCTGCTCTGCATCTCCTGCTCGGTCTCCCAAGTAGCCTCCTCCACTGGCTGACCTCTCCACTGTACTTTCACTAAAGCTATATCCTTGGACCTCAACTTTCTGATCTCGCGAGCCAAAATTGCTACTGGCTCTACCTCATATGACATATCACCCTCAAACTGAACTGTGCTGAAGTCTAACACATGAGACGGGTCACCAACATATTTCCTGAGCATCGACACATAAAATACTGGATGAACACTTGATAGGCTGGGTGGAAAGGCAAGTCTGTAAGCCACCTCTCCAACCTTCTGAAGTACCTCAAAAGGACCAATAAATCGTGGACTCGGCTTTCCTCTCTTTCCGAACCTCATAACACCTTTCATGGGTGATACCTTCAGCAATACCTTATCACCTTCCATAAATGACACATCCCGGTCCTTCCGGTCTGCATAATTCTTCTGCCTAGACTGCGCCGTGCGAAGTCGCTCATGAATCAACTTCACCTTCTCCAACGCATCCTGAATCAAATATGTGCCCAATAACTTAGCCTCACTAGGCTCGAACCAACCAACCAGAGATCTACACCTCCTACCATATAAAGCTTCATACGGGGCCATCTAAATACTGGACCGGTAGCTGTTATTATATGCAAACTCCGCTAGTGGCAGAAACTAATCCCACGAACCACCAAAATCAATCACACAAGCCCGTAACATATCCTCCAATATCTGAATAGTCCGTTCCGACTGCCCGTCGGTCTGAGGATGAAATGCAGTGCTCAACTCTACATCAGTACCCATACCTCTCTGTACGGCCCTCCAAAACTGAGATGTGAATTGAGTACCTCTGTAAGAAATAATAAAAACCGGAACTCCATGCAATCGGACAATCTCCTTGATGTAAATACCAGCTAACCTCTCTGAAGTATAAGTAGTACTGACAGGAATGAAGTGCGCGGACTTGGTCAATCTATCCACAATGACCCAAATGGAATCAAAACCCTTCGAAGTCCGTGGAAGCCCAACTACAAAGTCCATAGTAATTTGCTCCCACTTCCACTTCGGAATATCTAACCTCTGGAAAAAACCACATGGTCTTTGGTGCTCATACTTGACCTGCTGGCAGTTGAGACACCGTGCTACATACTCAACAATATCTCTCTTCATCCGCCTCCACTAATACTGTTGTCTCAGATCCTGATACACCTTTGCGGCACCCGGATGAATAAAATACCGCGAGCTGTGAGCCTCTGCTAATATCAACTCTCGAATACCATCCACACTGGGCACGCAAATACGGCCCTGCATTCTCATAACACCGTCATCACCAATAGTCACATCCTTGGCATCACCTCGACGGAGTCTATCCTGAAGAACTAACAAGTGTCGGTCATCATACTGGCGAGCTTTAATCTGATCATAAAGAGAAGACCGGGAAGGCATGCTAGCTACTACCCGTGGAGGGTCTGACAAATCCAATCTCACTAACTGACCCGCTAAAGCCTGAACATTAAGTGCTAAAGGTCGCTCTGCTGCTGAAAGGTAAGCCAGACTCCCCAAACTCTCGGCTCTGTGACTCAAGGCATCGGCCACTACATTGGCCTTCCCCGGGTGATACAAAATAGTAAGGTCATAGTCCTTGAGAATCTCTAACCATCTCCTCTGCCGCAAATTCAAATCCTTCTGCCTCAGCAGATACTGCAAGCTACGATGGTCAGTGAATATCTCACACTGCACCCCATACAAGTAATGCCGCCAAATCTTTAAGGCATGAACACTGGCAGCTAACTCAAGATCGTGCACTGGGTAATTCTTCTCGTGCACCTTCAATTGTCTCGACGCGTAGGCAATCACCCTACCGTCCTGCATCAATACCTCTCCCAAAACAACTCTAGAAGCGTCACAATAGACTGTATAAGAACCCGAACCAGTAGGCAAAACTAGTACCGGAGTTGTGGTCAATGGTGAATTGAGCTTCTGAAAGCTCTCCTCACACTCGTCGGACCATCTGAATGGAGCACCCTTCTGGGTTAATCTAGTCAATGGTGAAGCAATAGAGGAGAATTCCTCCACAAAGCGACGGTAATATCCCGCCAAACCAAGGAAACTCCTAATCTCAGTAGCTGAGGACGGTCTGGGCCAACTCTGCACCGCCTCAATCTTCTTCGGATCAACCTGAATACCCTCACTAGACACCACGTGCCCTAAGAAATCTACTGAACCAAGCCAAAACTCACACTTGGAGAATTTTGCGTAAAGATTCTCCTCCCTCAATCTCTGTAACACAATTCTCAAGTGCTGAGCATGCTCTTCCTGGCTACGAGAATAAACCAGGATGTCATCAATGAACACAATGACGAACGAATCAAGGTAAGTCTGAAACACATTGTTCATCAATTGCATGAACGCGGCGGGGGCATTGGTCAGCCTAAATGACATAACCAGGAATTCATAATGACCATATCTGGTCTTGAAAGCAGTCTTCGGAAAGTCAGAATCCCGAATCTTCAACTGATGATACCCTGACCTCAAGCCGATCTTGGAGAACACCTTAGCTCCCTGAAGCTGATCAAATAATTCATCAATACGAGGCAAAGGATAACGATTCTTCACCGTAACCTTATTCAGCTGCCTATAATCAATACACATACGCATGGATCCGTCTTTCTTTTTCACAAACAACACCGGTGCACCCCAAGGTGACACACTAGGCCGAATGAACCCCTTATCTAAGAGTTCCTGAAGCTGCTCTTTCAATTCTTTCAACTCCGCTGGTGCCATGCGGTAAGGTGGAATAGAGATAGGCTGAGTGTCTGGCACCAGGTCAATACCAAAATCAATATCCCTGTCAGGTGGCATGCCTGGCAGGTCTGCAGGGAATACATCCGGAAAATCACGGACTACAGGAACAGAATCAACATAAGGAGTCTCACTACTAACATCCCTCACAAAAGCAAGATAAGATTCACACCCTTTCTCAACCATACGCTGAGCCTTTAAATAAGAAATCACTCTACTAGGTACATGCTCTATAGACCCTCTCCACTCAACTCTCAGAACTCCAGGCATAGCTAAGGTCACGGTCTTAGCGTGACAATCAAGAATCGCATGACATGGGGATAACCAATCCATGCCCAGAATCACATCAAAATCAACCATACTAGGTATTATCAAGTACACTCGGGTCTCCATACCCCCAATAGATATAAGACACAATCGATACACACGGTCCACAATAATAGTATCACCCACCGGAGTCGAAACATGAACAGACGTAACTAAATACTCACGGGGCATATTTAGAAAGTGAGCAAAATACGACAAAACATAAGAGTACGTGGAACCAGGGTCAAATAAAGCCAAAGCATCATTGTGACAAACTGAAATAGTACCTGTAATCACCGCATCTGAGGCCATAGCATCAGGCCTAGCCGGAAGTGCATAAATATGTGGATGGCCTCCACCTGCTCGACCTCCCCCTCTAGGGAGGCCTCTAGCTGCCTGACCACCTCCCCTAGCTGCCTGAGTAGGTGATAAAGTGACTGGGGCTAAAGCCGAGGGCTGAACCCTCTGCTGATATGAACTACTAGGACGACGGGGACACTGCCTCCACTCATGTCCTAACTCTTCACACTCATAACAACTACTTGGAGCTGGAGATGGAAACTGACGAAAACCCCAGCCACCATGATAACCACCAGACGAACCATGCATAGAAGAACCCTGATAAGAGGATGCTCGGGCGGAGCTCTGAGTTGGAAGGGAACTAAAAGATGAACGTCCCTGATGAGAATTGCGAGGACCCTACCCCGAAGATTCACCACTGTAAGCTGGACGAACTGGTTGTGGAGGTCTAAATGGACGACCTCTACTGTGTTGAAACTGCCTTCTAGAAAGGGCACCACTTAAGCTACCTGATCCCCGAGGCCTCTTGACCTCCCTCTCCACGCTCCTGCCTACGAACCGACTCAATGTCCCGAGCAATGTCAACTACCTGCTCAAATGTAGCTCTAGACACTCTCTCTCTGGTCATCAAGATCCGAAGATGATAAGTAAGACCATCTACAAACCTCTTAATCCTCTCCCTATCAGTAGGGACAAACTCATACGCAATTCTATCCAACTCGGAAAACCTTATCTCGTACTGAGTAACTGACAACTCTCCTTGGCGCAACTGCTCAAACTGTTTGCTCTGCTCCTTCTCTGTGGGACTGAGGAACATACTTCTACAAAAAGATCGTGGAGAACTACTGTCATGTGAATGGTGCTGAACCAACCGGCCTACGCCTCTCGAATGCCTCCCACCAAGTGAAAGCAGCACCCGCAAACTGAAATGTAGCAAATGAGACCCCACTGGTTTCCAAAATACCCACAGTACGCAATATCCTCTGGCATTTATCCAGAAAACCTTGGGCATCCTCACCCTCTGTGCCGCTGAAAGTCGGAGGCTAAGTGTACTGAACCTCTCCAGTCTACGCTGCTCATCCTCAGGCATAGCAGGGACCACATAATCCTGAACCGGAGCAACTAGATGAGTTGGGGTTGCTCCCGGTGCCTGAATACCCCGTACATCCTGCTCAGGTGTCCGGGCAGCTGGAGTCTGATTGCCTCCCCCGACCTGATCTACAGTGGCAGTAGTAGACATGGCGACTGCCTGAGCCAAACTGGTGCACACCGTCAATATCTGAGTCAGGGTCTCCTAAAGATGCGAAATAACAATAGGCACTACCGGTGCCTGAGCCTGTCCCGCTGGAGCACCATCGGCGGGGACTTGATCCTGATAGGGGGATCCTGGGGTACTGTCCCGGCTGCTGCGCAAGCTGGTCCCCTACCTCTACCACGGCCCCGACCCCTTGTGGGTCTGGCTGGTGTCTGGTCACCCTGATCGGTATTGCGTGTCCTCACCATCTGTGAGAGAATGAAACAACATGAGTTTAGATTTCAAGAATCAATAGATTGGCACGAAAGACTTCAAGAAATTGAGATTTTTCCTAAGAGTTCTGCAGCCTCTCGAAGATAAGTACAGACGTCTCTGTACCGATCCGTAAGACTCTACTGAACCTGCTCATGACCGTTGAGTCCTATGCAACCTAGAGCTATGATACCAACTTGTCACGACCCCAAATCCTAATAGGTCGTGATGGAGCTTATCGTGGAACTAGGCTAGCCAACCATCACATTACTACGCATTTGTTCTATTATAATAATTCATAATTCAATAATAAACAACAACCATAGCATAAAATAAATTCTTTAAGTCGTAGCGCCCCAATAATAGTCTAAACAACTCTAACCAAAACCTCCCAAGACTGGAGCCAACATGGTCACGAGCATCTACGAAATAAAACTAACTCTACTAATGTCTTGAACAAAGTCTAGGAATGAAATGCTAAAGCTAAATAAGGAAGGGAAATGAAGAAGCTGTGGACGCTGGACAGCTACCTCGAAATTCCGTAAGCTGCTGATAACGAACTCGGACGACTACTACTTCGAATCAATACTTGGATCTGCACACAGAGGTGCAGGGAGTAATGATGAGTACGCCATCTCAGTAGTAATGAAAATAAATCACAGTATGAGAAATAAGAAACACACAGCACAGATACACCAATTCACAAAAAACAGTAAATCACCAAGTCACCATAAGTATTCATTAAATACATAAGTTCAAAAACCAATTTTCAGAAATCCTTTGAAACATGTATAATTTCAATATATCTCAGTAAAAATCAGTTTGTAAAACAAAGTGAATCATAGTCAAAAACTCAGTAAAATTTTCATAAATCTGCCCCTCGAGCCATAATCATTTCTCATAACAATCTCAGTATCAGCCCATCAGGCAACCTCACAGTCACTCAGTATCAGCCCATCAGGCAACCTCACAGTCACTCACTATCAGCCCATCAGACAACCTCACAATCACTCAATAGCAGCCCATCAGGCAACCTCATAGTCACTCAATATCAGCCCATCAGGTAACCTCACAGTCACTCAATATCAGCCCCGCGGGCAACATCACTCATTAGGTACTTGCGCTCACTAGGGGTGTGTACAGACTCCGGAGGGGCTCCTACATCCCAAGCGCTATAACAAGCCACAACATGGCATAAATCACACACAATATTGGCCCGCAACCTCTCTCATATCACAACATCCTCACAATAATGGCACGCAACCTCACTCAGTCAGACACTCTCAACATGCCCTTCAAGCCATAAATATACCGGGTTCTCGACCCAAAAACAATGTTTCATTTTCAATAAATAGTATCAAAATACTCTGAATGTCAAAATAATTTTTCAAGAAACGACTGAGTGAAAATCATAACATATCAGTGAGAAAAATAGTAAAATCAGCCCTCAAGGGGTAAACAAATCGACACTAGGCCCCAAACATGGCTTACAGCCCAAAACTTATCAACTATATATCAATACTATTAAGCATAGGCTTTAGAATCGATTTCGCAACTCAATAGTTGCCTAAATAGGGAATATATTTCCAAAGTTCCAAACTTTGCATTCCAAAAAACGTGAAGGCTGCAAAGTCCGGGGTTTCATACCCTCAGGACAGGATTTAAAGACATTACTTACCTCAAACTAGCCCAGAAACTATTTAGCAATACGCTTTCCACTCGAATCAACTTTCGAATGCTCCAAATCTACCAAGTTCATATTTTTATCATCAAATTATGCTTAAGGAATGAATTCCAATTGAAAAATATCAATTTTAGCTCAAAATCCGAAATCGGTCAAAACCCGACCCCCGATCCCGCGTCTCGGAACTCATAAATTTTTATACCAAAATTTTCTTCGTCATCTCACGAGTTCGTACATATAAAGAACACAAAAATCGGAGTTCGTTTGACCCCTCAAATCGACCCCTAAAGGTCTCATAATCTCAAGCCCTAACCCCACCTTTTTCTACTGATTTTCATGAATTAAACACTGAGATTATGTTTCTTAATCACCTATAATCAAGTTTTAAGGTCCAAAATACTTACCTCTACGATGAACACTGATTTTCCCTCTTCAAAATCGCCTCAAAAGCTTCTTCCCATTCAAAAATGGTGGAAAAAGGGTTAAAATTCGCGAAGTCTCCTTTTTATACTTTCTGCCCAGATTTTCGCACCTGCAGCCCCAAATCTCGCACCTGCGGTTTTTTATTAAATCGGACAATTCTCGCACATGCGGCTCCACTTCCGCACGTGCGACCTCGCAGGTGCTGTCAAGTGTCCGCATCTGCGACTTCCTCCTGGGTTGGCCAACTTCCGCATCTGCGGAGCCTCATCCCGCTCCTGCGGCTCGCACCTGCGGTCAAACTTTCGCAGGTGCGGAAATCACTGTAGAAAAATACCAGCAGCTGCAACTTCAGCAGCAGCACAAGCACTCCAAACTCCCCGTTAATCACTCAAAATCATCCCGAGCCCCTCGGGACCCCAACCGAACATACCAACACATCACATATGATTATTCAAACTTAATTGCACCCTCGGAACACCTAAAATACATCAAAACACCAAAATCACATCGAATTCAAGCCTAAGAACATCGAAATTTCTAAAATTCCACCAACGACGCCGAAACTATCTAAAACAACTCCTATTGACCTGAAATTTTACAGACATATCCAAAATGATATTACGAACCTGTTTCAACTTCCAGAATTCTATTTCGACCCCGATAGCCTATTTTTCACTGCCGACCGGAAATCACCAAAAACTAACTTTCGCCAATTCAAGCCTAATTCTACATCGGACATCACAAAAATATTCTAAGCACACTCCTAAGTCCCAAATCACCTAACGAAGTTATCCGAACCATAAAATTCGCATTCCGAGGTCGTTTACCAATAAATCAACTCTCAGTTGACTTTTCCAACTATAAGGCCATTTTTAAAGACTAAATGACTAAACTCTCATTACAACCATTCCGATTCCAAACCTACCAACTCTAACACATCAATAACAGTATAACCAAGCTATGACAAGGCAAAAACAGTAATTATAATACAGATTCTACGTAACGATAGACCGGGTCGTTACAAAAAGTCTGAAAGTCGAATTCATGTCATATTATCATACTTTAGAATGTCAAAAGCAGTCAACAAAATAAGTTCACATGATATGAAAAACTCTACTCGAAGAATATATATAGAGGCGTTCGTTTGAATTGCCGCTATAGTTTTCTATTTTTTGTAAAACCTGCAAAAAATATAATGAACTGCTTACTAACTACTGAATAATCAAAAACACCTTTGCTTAGCCTTTTTTTTATCTTTCTAAGAAGTTATAGAATTATTTTTTTAATAATTATAAATATTAATCATGAACGAAGCAACTTGCCAACTCTACATACTGTGCAATTTATATTTTATGAGTTAGAAAATTATATTATGCACCCAAAATATCCAATTGAATGAAGAAGAAAAAAACTATCTCATTAAAGGTCAATACAAGTCTTTAGAGTTTTACTTATATTATAAAAAGAAGTTAGCGTGTAGTAATACCTGAGAAAGATGATTCATAATAAATTTTGAGAAATCATATTCCACAATTTTTTATAGCCAAATTGCTAGTTCGACTCTGCAATATTAGAGAAAAGAAAGTGGAGGAAAACTAATCTTCTCTATTAGGGATCTACCACAACTAATATTACCCTTGGTAGTATATTAACTTTGTCTATATATACTTTTATGTTAAGATAAGTGGAGGGTGTTTACCATTAGAGCAGTCCACCTTGTCGTATATAACCAGAAAGCTCTAACCTTATTGTGTCTTCATCAGCACGAAGCGAAACAATATGTGGCATGAATCATTGAGTCATGAATCAACAAATCTATGGAAAAATAAGAAAATAATTAGATCGTTAATCGCACAACAATCAACCATGTGCAACCTTAACCTATGTAAATTATCAAAGATTCTATAATTTAAAAAGAATAGAATTTGAAAATTATCGAGCATGGTCTTAAGGGGTTTTTCTCCCGTACATTGGTGAAATTCTTCGGCAGATATGTGCACTTTTATAACTCTAATAGGATTATCTAATAAATTTGCCAATAAAATGATAGGAATAGGAGTCCTAACGTGAATGAAAAGTAATTGAAAGCTTATTTTCCTTATTATGTTGTGGATTTAAATTATCAAAATTTTATACATGGAATGTCAAAGTGGCATGTTCAAACGGACTACAGAATTCTAATAATATTAAGTTACGTAGATTTGTAAATTTTTTTAATTTCAAAGCTCTAATTATTAGGGTATTTTAGTTGATTTCGAGTCCTAAATAATAGGAAATAACTTAAATTACTATTTTGTTTAATGTGGACTTCTATTTTTAAAGGGTAAAAAAGGTGAATGACATTTCGCTAAGGACGTTCGTGCTTTTAATATAGTATATAGGTATAGATAGATAAATAGATAGTATAGATATAGATTGTGAGCATAATTTTCACCGTGCTAATATTTATTGTAAAAAATCTGCTATTTATGAAATAAACAAAAGTAATTACTATTTTTTTTTAAATAATTTTTAAAAGAGGGTCAACCATGTAGTTTTCTCTACTAATAATATTAGGTATATATGCACTTCCCCCCTTGCCCCCGTGGAGCTTGCACGCACTCAATATTCTAGAGTTAAAAGTTTGTTTTCTTTTTGTTTCCGTCTTAACTTTCATTTGAATTATTTAGCTCACAACGTCATTTATTTATAAGTGATTATAAAAAAGGAAAATTAATTTCATTTATGAGGGTCATATTTCATGCAACTCTAAAAGCCATTTTTACACATGAATAATAACTCTTTGTAGTCTCTTCTAGTAAATTCCAAACTGTAATAATGTAGATGTAAATAGATGACTTCATGCACGTCTATTCGTTCAAAAAATTGATCAAAACTAACTATGTGGAATGTGACTTCTAATAATGTTGTGCTGCTACTTTCTTTGCTTTTCTTTTCAACCAAGGAAGAAGGCTCTTGCTTTAGACCGATGGATTGACATTATGTTTCAATTTCTTCTTCTTTTTCTTGAGTCCGAAAAATCAGTTTCGTGAATCATGATAATAAGTTTTAACTATATCTAAACTTCGTCCATGGAATAAAATTTTAAGGAGTACAAACGCATACCAAATTTATTTCAGTATGGTATTGGTGCAATGTTTTTAAAAATCGAAAACAAAAAATACCAAACCAAAATCTTTCGAAACTGCACCAAAAGGAAATGATGAACATCCCTAGTTCTAAATATATTGGAAAACAAAAAGGAAAATGAAGAACCTAAATTTTCACAACGCCAGCAAGAAGTGTACACCACTGGAAAAGTTCGAAAAGCATTCACTTAGAGCTGAGTTAATGGAAGGGAAAAATTAAGGAAAACAGATGCAAAAAACTCAGCAAAGCAACAATGGTACAAATGGAATTACCCAACATACACTGGGAATTCTCAGAGCTTGGTTTCTAATCCTAAACAAAGAAGCAACACTATCCTTGCAAAAGAGGCACGTCGCATTAGAACCTCCTCCTGGGACTTCTAGAACGATGACTGCGCGGCGACCTGCAAAGATGAGGATAGCTGCATATTAGACGATAGTTCTTCAACCCAAAAACCTTACAGATAGATGTTCTGGACACTCAAACACAGAATTTGCAGAAAAAAGGGACGTATGCTCAAATGACGAGGATAAAAAATGCTCAAAAGACGGTGGTCTCATAAGTCAGTAGTCTCCTACCAGCTCAAAAAGATGACTGACTAGAAAATTCCTTAACTATATTACTTTTCTCTAACTCTTCCTATTTTCTAACAGATATGTCTGAGCAACCCAATTATCAGTCTGTAGCTTCAACAATTACTAAGACGTTCCTGGCATTTTGAGCATAATAAAGACAGTTACACGTCAATCTTTTTTGGGTGGATGTCTTAGAAACACCTATAACTACTGCAAGGTACCAAGGAGATACTGCTCATTTTAATAAATAAACAAGGATTAACAAACTTCCACGAAAAATGCGACTCTACTTGCAAAATTGCTGTCATAGAATCCTATCTTCAGGTTATGTGTGAGTATGTCACATAGTCCCCAACTACTCTTTTTCCCAACAAGGAAGAAATCCCCGACAAGACTAGTCTTTTAGGGGATTGAGTCTCCTTTTTCACATCTTAAGAATAGTCTTTTATCTTTGATCGTTTTTTGGTGCACTCATATAGCCCCTACTTATATAGAAGATTGGGCGTCTTTTGTAGAGAATCATGTTTTGATGTAAATTCTCTACTTTTTGGTATACTTCCTGTATACGGGAGTTCTCTCCCTTTTGATTAATACAATTTACCTTATCAAAAAAAAAAATCCCCGACAAGACACATGTCAGGTTCGAATGAAAAGTGTAAAGTTACCCTTTATTTGACTACAAATGACAACCTATACCCTGCACAGACACATTCCTAGTGTTTTTTTTTCCACCAACTCCACCCTTCCAAAAGCTAAATAAATACCCAAACTGCTCTGGACACCAATCCTTAAGAGGGCGGCAAATGCATAAATCTTCACACAAACATCTAGTAACCATAATGCTAAGAGAACCTCTCCATCACTTGACATATTCATACAACCAAAAGAATCATATGTATTTTGCAAAAACAAACCTGAAGAATAAACCGGATGAGAAATCTAACGTAAGTTTGCAGTTGTTCTATTGGTGGTTCTGATAAAAAAAAAATTGGCTGGGGGGTGGAAGGAGGGGTTGCAAGACTATTGAGGACTGGTTTTAACCTTTGAACTAATCCTACTTGAAGTTCTTATTGGCACTTGTGAGACTTTTCTAGTCAGGTACAGAGGGATAAGTTATCAATTTTGGCCTACAATATGATCAATCGGAAACCTAGTTCGGTGATCTCAACTTGGATTGAATCAAATCTAGATCAACGGTAAAAGGAAACAAATCAACCAACTAAAAGCCTTCCGTCAGAAAACAGGGGGAAAATAGAAAAAAATTGAGCCAACTGAAGTATACATTGCCCTTTATCTCCACAGAGAAATGGTGTGATAGAGGTAAAAGGCTACATTAAAGTCAAGAAACAAGCAAAAATTAAGAAAATATTGGTGTCAGCAAAAAGATGGTAGCCGGTTCCCCTGGGTTAGCAGCTGACAACGAAATGCTAGAAGCAGTTTTCGATGAAGAAGAAGCCCATGCTGTTATCCAGTCTTGCGCACCAGATAAAGCACCTGGTCCAGATGGATTTACCATGGTTTTCTTTCAAAAAGCATGGGACTTTATCAAGCCAGAAGTATTGGGGGCTCTTAATCACTTCCACCAACATTGCCATATGATCAAATCATGCAATGCTTCATTCATTGCACTGATTCCCGAGAAAAAAGGAGCTATGGAGTTGAGAGACAATAGGCCAATTAGCCTTATAGGAAGTGTGTACAAAATTGTCTCGAAGCTACTAGCAGAGAGATTGAAGAAGATCATTGGCAAGCTGGTCTCTTCCCATCAAAATGCCTTCATAAAACAAAGGCAAATCACAGACGCCTCACTGATTGCCAATGAAACCCTTGACGGGAGGATTAAAAGCCGTGAACCTGGAGTGATGTGCAAACTCGACATAGAAAAGGCATTCGACCAGCTAAACTGGTCCTATCTCATCTCTATTCTTAGGAAAATGGGATTCGGGGACAAATGGATCAGATTTAGGATCTCAACCGTGAAATACTCAGTGATAGTCAATAGAGGCCCTGTGGGCTTCTTCTCTCCTCAAAAAGGGATCATGCAAGGAGATCCCCTCTCCCCCTTTTTGTTCATTATAGCAATGGAAGGACTGAGCAAAATGTTGGATAAGACCAATCAGTTATAGTGGATCCAGGGATTCAATGTTGGTACAAACATCGGGAACTCAGTCACAGTGTCACATTTGCTATATGCTGATGATACACTCATCTTTTGTGAGCCTGCTACATCACAACTTTTGTATTTGAATTTGACACTTCTCCTCTTTGAAGCACTATCAGGTTTACATATCAACATGTCGAAAAGTGTCATGTACCCGGTCAATGATGTGTCTAACCTAGAGGAACTGTCCAACATTATGGGGTGTACAATTGGGTCTCTTCCCACCACCTATCTAGGTCTTCCCCTAGGTGCCAAATACAAAAACACTGAAATCTGGAATGGAATCATTGGAAAGTTCGAAAAGAGATTGGCAGCTTGGCAAATGCAGTATCTCTCCATGGGAGGGAGACTAACCCTCATCAATAGTGTCCTTGATAGCATCCCCACTTACTACATGTCATTATTTCCCATCCCTAGCAAGGTTCTTAAGAAACTAGACAAGATCAGGAGAGATTTTCTCTGGGAAGGTAACAGCAGTTCCCACAAATACCACCTCGTCAAGTGGTCCAAAGTCACACAATCAAATGCAATGGAGGGTTGGGTATTAGAGATTTGGCATCACACAACAAAAGTCTGCTCATGAAATGGCTATGGAGGTTTGGTACAGATGAGTCAAGCCTTTGGAAAGAAGTAATTGTTGCTAAGCATGGTAGAAGGGACAACTGGAGAACAAATTCATCTACGTCAGCTCATGGGGTTGGCCCTTGGCAGCACATCAGCAAGTTGGGAAATGAGTTCTTTGAGCAAGTATCTTTTAGGGCTGGGAATGGTTTGAACATTAGTTTCTGGAAGAATAAATGGCTAAACAATATTCCACTCATGGAGGTCTACCCAAATTTATTCCAGATTGCCCAAGATAAGAACTCCTCTATTGTTCAAAACAGATGTGGAAACGGTTGGATATTATTCAGAAGATATGTTCAAAATTGGGAGCTAGATAGTGTGTTGGAATTACTAGCTAGTTTGGAGAGATGCACCATTGATGAAACCAAAGCTGATAGACTAAGTTGGGGAGACAACAAACTTTTCACTGTGAAGGAATGCTACCAACTCTTAAGTTCTCAGAATCAGATAATTGATTCCTGGCCTTGGAAGCAAATCTGGAAGACCAAAATGCCTACACAGGTCATCTGCTTCAGCTGGATTGCTCTAAAGGAGGCATGTCTAACACAAGACAATCTCAACAGACGGGGTTTTGATTTGGTAAATAGATGCTATATGTGTCAAAGCAGCTCCGAATCAGTCAGCCATCTGTTTTTGCATTGTAGAGTGGCCAACGAACTATGGAATATGTTCTATTCTCTCTTTGGCATTCAATGGGTCATGCCACAGCATGTTGGTGAAGCATATGCAAGCTGGAGCCTGTGGAGAGTTGAAAAGACCATCAAGAAAATCTGAGTGATGATCCCTGCAGCTATCTTTTGGTGCTTGTGGAATGAAAGGAATCATAGATGTTTTGATGGAATCTCAACTCCAACTCACTCACTCTCTTAAAGCTAGATGTCTGATTAACCTTTTTTGCTGGACAAACTTAACTCCTGTAATTAGCTTTGATCAATTTTTTGACTTTGTTAGTTCCCTGATGTTTTGATGTAAAGGGGCTAACAACTAGTATTTTTGTGCTATAGTGTTGTAGTTCTTCTGTAACTTTGCATCTTCTTGACGCCTTCTATTAATGAAACACCTTACTTCATCAAAAAAAAAGGGAGGCCTAGTAATATTGCACCCAAGGGTATGGCCTAGTCATTAGTAAAGTGGGAGGAGAACCATGAGATCACAAGTTCAAATCTTAGCGGAGGCAAAAAACTGTGGTTTCTTCCATTTTGCCTTAGCCTAAATGGGCAGAGTTACCAGATACGTGGCAGGTATCTAGTGGAATAGTCAAGGTACTCGCAAGTTGGCCCGGACAGTCGGACACCACTGTCATAAAAAAGTGGGGAGGCCTAGACCCTAGTAATAGGTGTCATTTGATTCCGTACACATAAATCCAGATGAATCAAGGGATCCAGCGTAACGGGTTGATATCTCTATCAACACAAAAGCGTAAGCAGGAGGCAAGTGACAATTCCACACTATGAAGATGAAGGCTATACCTCATTTAAATGACATGCAGTATTAGGCAGTTTAATGTCTTACATTTTTGGTGTAAAAATAGCATAGAAAATTTTTACAGATTTTTTGAGCTCAGAGAGTTGCAAATTCTGTTAAGCTATTATTGCACCTTCCTGATTCACATTTTGTTTTTGCAAAATACTTAACCAAAAAACAAATTCTCTAGATAACAATTAGGTCATACCATTTAAGCAGCTGCAAGTGTTAAAAAAGAGGTACTTTCAGTCTCTGCAAGTAATAGAAGTCCAAGGTGCTGATTTATTTTCTAAAAGAAGAGCAGTCCGGTGCACTAAGCTCTCGCTATGCGCGAGGTCCGGGGAAGGACCGGACCACAAGTGTCTAACGTACGTAACCTTACCTTGCATTCCTGCAAAAGGCTGTTTCCACGGCTCGAACCCGTGACCTCCTGATTTTTTCCTAAGAAGAGAACAAATATGTGGCCTTGGGGAAACATTTGCCAACATTTAAAAAACACAGATTAAAAGCGAAAGTCTGTACTTGGTTCAGGCAGCATATTTTCGTAGCTATTCTAGTTTCCTCATAAATCATCTCTAACTTGCACAAAAGAACATAAACTGGAATAACCAAGAAGATACCTCCTCCTAGCATTTCTCCTCCTAAAAGGACCTTTGCTGAATGCCCAATCAACATGTATTGGCTGAGTGAGCAGCTCTTTCCCATCCATTTCATTGATAGCTCGTTCTGCTTCTTCAAAGTTTTCATATTCAATAAGTGCATAACCCTGTAGAATTGGAAACCTTTATAAAAATGAATAAAAATGATAACTGCTCCAAACTTAAGAAAAATGCAGAAACTAAACCAAAAACAAAGGAAAGTATCTATCTGGAGTCACTCAAAATTAACATAACATCAGATTCTGTTTTCTTCCATTTACCACCATTGCAAAAATTCAACAAGGAAATGTTCTTACATAGTTATACAGAACAAGGAACGCCGGTCAATTATAATTTTTAACACAATATTCTTGATCAAAAAAATTGCCATCATCAATATAGTAATATATTATCGGATTAAAGCATCCACGGAATGAAATTCGTATAACATCCTATATGTACAGAAGATTGGATGTTACTCGTAGAAAACCATATTTTGTTAAGGTTTTCTACTTATTGGTATACTAATTGCGTACGAGCGTATTTTGCGCCTCTTTTATGAAATTTCTTACTTTGCCAAAAAAAAAATGCAATTCGTATAACATCATGCATGCAACACTCAGAAAATGACACCCAGAACCCAAAGAAGCACAAAGAAGCAGCTACACTTTCCCAGAAAGAAAACCACCAGTTTACCTTGACAAATCCAGTACGGCGATCCAGATTCAAATGCAAATTCTTGATCTCTCCGAACTCACCAAATTCATTATGAATATCATCTTCTTGTGCCTCTTCGTTAACTCCAGTGACTAAAACAATCCATCCTTCAATGGCTGCAACATTTTCCCCCGTTAGCCCTCTAATTCTTATTTAATCCTTTATTAATCTTACTGGTAACCTCAATAAAAGAAACGACACCATCCAGGTCAGAGGTATCATCTGTCAGATATTTTAGGATGTTTATCATATCACAATTGCATAACCTGAAAAAATCTCAGATACCTAAGCATAAATTACATATTATCTAAGTGCTGATGACCAAACAAAATACAACTGATATCTCTGACTGAAATCAGCATATTTGATTCTGTTGCCCGACTTTTCAAATCTAAAGAATTTGCAATAGCTTATGGTGTTCAACAAACTGGAAAAAATAGTAATGAGATGATTATTCCATGTGTACAAGGCCAGCAATCTCCTAAAGCTAAGCAACAAGTGACGAATCGACAGCTACTATTTCTTGCAAGTAGCTCCTTATTTTAATAAAATGTGCATCAAATTTTCCCATGTGTAAGCATTCTTTTGATTTGGCAAATGGCATATGCCACTTTGCATTTGAAATAGTGTACTCGTGATCTTTCTTTTTGTTTTTAAAGTTTTGAGCTTTCCTTTTCAACTCCTATGGATCATCTTTGCTAAATTAGAAATTAAACTTCCGTGGCCAAGCTTGTTCGTTGTTCGTTCCTTTTTTATTTACTTTATTATTTAGTTTTAAAATAACAATTTAATTTATACATGATATTTCTCTTCTCAATGGGCCACAATTCAAATATAGGTGTGGGTGTGGGATCTACATTGGATTTGATCGACGTAAGTTGGGTGCTTTGACTATACTTGATTTGGTCTCTAACCTAAAGATTCTCTAAACTACGTCCAGTGTAAAATTAGGGTATTCTAAACCTACTGATTCTCTAATACAAGTCTTTAACCAGGCTAAAACGTCTGCTCAAAGGATTTTTACATTACCCGGGCTGTCAACCTCCGGACACAAAAATCTTAACCATAGAACAAAATTATACTCATATAGAACCTTCTACCTGTTGAAATTATAAACTTCCTAGTGCTAGAGGTTCTCTAAATATCAACCTACTGCAACATTTTCCCTTTATTTGGATAAAGAATCTAAACAAAAGACAAAAAAAAGTAAGTAGCAATTTTGTTAGTGTTAGATAAAAGATGAGGAAATGGGAAACTAACAGCGTTCAGGTCCAGGGACACCATCAGTGTCGAGAGAATCAAATCGAGCAGAGAGGCGAGCATTGCGTTCAGCCTCAGCAGCTTCTTCCCGGAAACCACGGCCTTTGGTTTTCTTAGAAGCAGAAGAGCCGCCGCCAGTGATGGCTGATTTGAGCTTAGGAATGGGAGCCCTAGGCGACGAAGCGTCAACGTCTTCGTCCATCAAATCATCTTCCTCTGGCTCGAAATCCAGTGCCTCCTCCGCGTTCGCCATTTTCGCCGTACTGGTTTTGGCTTTTGTTCTTGGTTTATTCACTGAATAATGGAGTATTCAGTGGGGATTCTAGTAGGGCATTTGCGCCCGTAACCGCTTTTTTTGGTCACTTTTAAACTTATACCCATTTTGCCAAATAAATTACAAATGTACTCGTTTTTCGCATAAATTTCAGTCATAGAGGCATGAAGTAGCAAAGACAATCATACAAAATTTCAGTATTCTAGACTTTTTCAAAAACTTCAGCAGAAGTGCTGAAATTATTTAGTTTATTTGTAAAAACTTCAGCACCTAATAAGCTAAAATTTTATCCTGGATTAATTAGTTTTATCATAAAACTTTTTCAATAACTTCTGCAGAAGATGTTGAAGTTATTTAGTTCATTTTCAAAAACTTCAGCAGAAGATGCTGAAGTTATTAAGTTCATTTGTAAAACTTTCAGCACATCTAGTGCTGAAGTTTTGTCTTGGATTCATTAGTTTTGCAATAAAGCTTTTTCAAAAACTTCAGCAGAAGATGCTGAAGTTATTAAGTTCATTTGTAAAACTTTCAGCACATCTAGTGCTGAAGTTTTGTCTTGGATTCATTAGTTTTGCAATAAAGCTTTTTCAAAAACTTCAAGAGAAGATGCTGAAATTATTTAGTTCATTTGTAAAAACTTCAGCACTAGATAAGCTGAAGTTTTGTCCTGGATTCATTAGTTTTGCAATAAAGCTTTTTCAAAAACTTCAAGAGAAGATGCTGAAATTATTTAGTTCATTTGTAAAAACTTCAGCACTAGATAAGCTGAAGTTTTGTCCTGGATTCATTAGTTTTGCAACACAGTTTTTTCAAAAACTTCAGCAGAAGATGCTGAAGTTATTTAGTTCATTTATAAAAATTTCAGCACTAAATAAGCTGAAATTTTGCACAGGTATCAGGAAGGCGGCGCCTGAAGTTGTAAAAATTAGGGTATAGGTTAAATAATTTTAAAAATATGACAATTTTTACAGATTCTACTTTGGAGGGAAGGGCTTTAGCCTTTAGGGCCATACCATCTTCATTCGCTTGTCGGGTTGGGTCGGCCATTTAAAGATAAAGTATGTAATTTCTTTGTTTAAATTCTCTCTCTTTACAAATGATAAAAAGTAGGCAAAATAGATATGTTACCCTCTTATGGACCAAATTCCTATTACACACTTTTTGACCATGAAAATTATCTGACATGCTCAACCTTTTCAAAGTATATATCTAATACACACCTATTTTGCTACGTGGCTCGCGCGTGCCTAACAAGAAAAAATGAGCACGTAAAACTTGTAAATATTTTTTCGAATATTTTAGTGCCACGTATCAAAATAATAGTAGTAATATTTTTCTTATTTTCAATTTTATCAAATTAAAAAAGCTTCTAAGCATCTCTTTTATCTCGGTCTTCCCCAAACTATCAGGAACACCTACCCCCTCCTCTCTGGTCTTCCCCAAACTCCCTTCATGTTTCATTCGTTCTCTGCCATATGCAAAATCCACCAAAACTTATGATGAAGAATTGAATGAAGGTACTGTAAATTTTTCTTAGAATTGCCTTCCAAACTTCTCGTGCTTCGCTTTCTATCATTAAAACTCACCTATACATCTAATCTTCACATAAATAATTTTTTGTATTTTATAAGAATCGACTCAAATGATAAAATCACCAACTCAATTTATGTCATATAAGGGAAGATTTAAGATTTTATTCACTGAAGTTGTTTAACTCGTGAAGACGAGATTTGTTTAATTCATGAAAATGAAAAACCGACTGTGATTTGCTTTTTTTAATTGTGATATGAGATCTGAAAATGAAGGAGTAGAATGGGGAACAGATCTAGGAATTGCAATTTTAGTTTCATCCCTTTCATTCTTGGGCTTGAGTTTGTTATAAAATTTGATCTTGCGTGAATGTTAAGAAACAATGACAATGATTTTTTTCCGATGGTGTCAGTTGTGGCTGAAGGCAAAATAAGATGGAGATGTTAGAGGATTTTTTAAAATGGGGGTATAAGAGTAATTTAAATATTTTCTCTTAAAAAATAACAATGACACGGTGCGTGACATTCCAATTTTTTATTTTTTAAACTGGTAAAAAAAAAGAGGTGTGTAATAGACACACGTTGAAAAGGTTGAGTGTGTAGGATAATGTCACGATCCCAAATCCTAACAGGCCGTGATGGCGCCTATCGTGGAACTAGGCTAGCCAACCATCACATTACTACGCTTTTGTTCAATTATAAGAGTTCACAATTTAATAATAAGCAGCAATCATAGCATGGAGTAATATAATTAAGTCTTAGCGCCCCAATAACATTCTAACAACTCTAACAAAACCTCCCCAAGAACTGGAGTCAATAGTCATGAGCATTTAAGAATAAATAAATCTAACTCTGCTAAAACTATAATATATGTCTCTGAATCAAGTGCTAAAACTAAATAAGGAAGGAAAGTTGAGAAGTTGTGGACGCTGGACAACTATCTCGAAATCCCATGAACTGCTGCTAACGAACAAGGCAGCTACTGCTCCAAATCGGTACCTGGATATGTGCACAGAGGCACAGGGAGTCTTTATGAGTACGCTAACTCAGTAGTAATGAAAATAAATCACAGTATGAGAATTATAAAACACACAACACAGATACACCAAATCACAAGGGCCATTAAAACACCAAGTCACCAGATAGTATTCATCAAATACACGAGTTCAAAAACCAGTTTCCAGAAATCCTTTGAAATAAGTGTAATATCAGTATATCTCAGTAAAATTCTCAGTAAAAACCCGTTTGAAACGAAGTAAATCATAGTTCGAAAACTCAGTAAAAATCTTCATAAAATTGCCCTCGGGCCATAATCATTTCTTGTAACAGTTGCCCCTCAGGCATTCTCTCAATCACTCAGTAACAGTCCCGCGGGCAATAATCATCACTCAATAGGTACATGCGCTCACTGGGGGTGTGTACAGACTCCGGAGGGGCTCCTACATCCCAAGCGCTATAACAACATAAGGCCTGAAAGCCTCCTCACAATATAGGCCTGAAAGCCTCCCTCACATAAGGCTTGAAAGCCTCCTCACAATATAGACCTGAAAGCCTCCCTCATATAAGGCCTGAAAGCCTCCCTCATATAAGGCCTGAAAGCCTCCTCACAATATAGGCCTGAAACCTCACTCAGTCAGACACTCTCAATTTTCCCTTAGGCGATAAACATATCGGGTTCTCAACCCAAAACAGTGTTTCATTTTTCAATAAATAGTATCAAAATACTCTAAGTGTCAAAATAATTTTACAGGAAAGACTGAGTGTAAAATCATAACATATCAGTGAGGAAAATAGTAACAACATCCCCCAAGGGTTAAACAGGTCGGCACTAGACCCAAAACATGGCTTACAACCCAAATCATATCAAGTATATATAGTACTATTGGAAACAAGCTTTAAAAAGCCGTTTCGCGACTCAATAGTCGCCTAAGTAAGGAATATATCTCCAAAGTTTCCACCTTTGCATTTCAAAACCCGTGAAAGGGTGCATAGTCCGGGGTTTCATACCCTCAGGATAGGATTTAAAGACATTACTTACCTCAAAACTAGCCCGGAACTATTCCGCAATACGCTTGCCTCTCGAATCAACTTCCGAAGGCTCCAACTCTACCAAGTTCAGATTTGTATCATCAAATTATGCTAAAGGAATAAATTCCAATCGAAAGATATCAAATTTAACTCAAAAACCCGAAATTGGTCTAAACCCGAACCCCGAACCCACGTCCCGAAACTCAGAAATTTTTATACCAAAATGTTCTTCATCATCTCACGAGTCCGTACATATAAATAACGCTAAAATCGGAGTCTGTTTGACCCCTCAAATCGACCCTTAAAGGTCTCATAATCTCAAGCCCTAACTCCCCATTTTTCTACTGATTTTCATGAATTAATTGCTGAAATTATGTTCTATAATCACCCATAAACGAGTTTTAATGATCAAAACACTTACCTCTATGAAGAACACTGATTTCCCTTTTCACAAATCGCCCCCAAAGCTCTCTGTCCGTACACAAATGGTGTAAAAAAGGTTTAAGTCGCGGAGGGTTTAATTATATACTGCCCAGTGATTTCTTCACTGCGATCGCGGCATAATCCATGCGATCGCAATTCACAAAACCTCCCTCACACGCGATCGCAGCTCCCCTCACGCGATCGCGAAGACCATTCGACCTTACCCCACGCGCCTGCCATGACTCTACGCGATCGCGATACCTGACCTGCTCGACCTCTGCGATCGCGGGCACACTTATGCGATCGCAGAGTGTAAAGAAATGTTGCCCCCTCGATTGAATTATGCGATCGCGACTCTCCCTACGCGATCGCAGAGAAGAAAAATATGTTGCACTGACACCAGAAAAACCAGCAATTCATCTAAGTCCAAAAATGCCCGTTAACCACCCGAAATCAATCCCGAGCCCCTCGGGAACCCAACCAAACTTACCAACATATCTCATAACATCATTCAAAATTAGTTGCACTCTCGAAACACCAAAACTAACATCAAAACACCAAATTTACATCGGATTCAAGCCTAAGAACTTTGATATTCCTAAAATCCACCAAGGATGTCGAAACTATCCAAATCAACTCCGATTGACCTGAAATTTTGCAGACACATCCAAAATGACATTACGAACCTGTTTCAACTGTCGGAATTCCATTCCGACCCCGATAGCCTATTTTCCACTGTCGACCGAAAATCGCCAAAAACTAACTTTCGCCAATTCAAGCCTAATTCTACACCAGTCATCACAAAATTATTCCGGACACACTCCTAAGTCCCAAATCAGCTAACGAAGCTATATGTACCATAAACTCCGCATTCCGAGGTCGTTTACCAATAAGTTAACTCATAGTTGACTTTTCAACTTTAAGGCTATTTTTAAAGACTAAGTGGCTAAACTCTCACTACAACCATTTCGATTTCAAGCCTACCAACTCTAACACATCAATAACAGTATAACCAACCTATGACAAGTCAATAACAATAATTATAATGCAGGTTCTACGGAACGACCGACCGGGTCGTTACAGATAATTTTCGTGCTCATAAAGTATGTAATAGGGATTTGATGCATAATTCAGGGGGTAACTTATATATTTTGCCTAAAAAGTACTATATTTACGAGTGTTTTAAAAGGCTTTTTTAGGATACACCAGAGGCTTTCCCCCTGAGACTCACGCGTGGAGCTTAGTTTTGTGATGCTTACTTCTCAAGCGCTCGATTGTGCGTCCTAAACACGCCTAACACTCAACACTTGGGACTTGCCCAACAGTTATTACTCAAATCATGTGTCAAATATTTTAATTAGCACTATTGACCCTCAAAATTCTTTAACAAATTAATTATTAAGTTTTATTCATCTGTAGGAACATGAAGATTGAGAGTAACTCAAATAACGAGTCATAATATTGCATATATACTAAATGAGAACAACGTGAAGGTGAATATTATTTCAGCATTCTTCTAAAATAGATAACCAAAGTTTATACCTTCACGTGCTATTGACCTTCATGTCTTAGTTTTATCACTCTCAAAAATTCTATTATTATTTTGCCATTTGTAAGTAATTTTGTATTTACCATGAAGGAGTAATATTTTGAATTACATCACTGGTGAAGTTTATTAATTATTTACTATTAGGAAGGTAAATATTAGTTTTAAGAAATCTATGATTTTTATTATTATTTAAAAGTTAAAGACGTTATAATTTATTTGTATTTCATAGTAACATTAATGTTATGGATTGTTTATGCCGGTATAACATATTAGATACTTTATTTTCGATGTCTTTTTAGTTATTTGTAATTTTCTTAAACTTCTAGTGTACTTCCTATGTTTTTATGTTAATTTGCTATTTAATTAATTTATAAATTAAAAAATTTAAAGTTTTGTGGGACTTACGCCTTATACCTCGAGTCTTAATCGCTTTATAGTAGGTAAAATATTTGGTCTTATGTTCGCGCCTTTTGAAACACTGGTATTTACAGTCATTCCATATCACCAATTCCATGTCCTTGAATTGCGCAATCATTTTAACGGGACACTGAAGATGGAACTAATAGAAGTGTCAATCTCCATGAGTCTTTAACTCTGAACCATTTCTCAAGGTTGGAAGAGTTCCCACCTACGTGCATGTGCTGCAAATAGATGGTATGTACTTTTCAGTAAATTACTTACATAAAAATTTAAAACTATTAAAAAGTTATATGCAAGAGAAAAGTGTTAAATCAATTGACGTGAATAGATTCAACAATCTTATAAATATTAAAAACTAATATTATTATATTAACATTATAATTAATTTCAAAAGAATTGGATATCGTTCGTGTAAGCATGTAAAATTTATTGAATTTAAATTCAATAAATAATTTGGATCATATCTTAAATATATTAGTCCAAATAAATATTATGAGCTAATATAATTAGATTAATTATATAATTCCAATATAATTGGGCTAGCCCATTTAATTGGGCTACAAATGATGAGCCCACTTCATTAGGTCCAAGATATCATCTTGCTAGAGGCCCAGTTTGGTGTCACGCGTGAAATGACATGGCACGCTAAGTCAAACGGAAGAGCCAATAGGATCATGCTACATGTAAAAATGACAAGGCATGCCAAGTCACATTAAAAGACCAATGAAACCATGTCACGTGTGCGCAAGTGATATGTTCTGGCTAATTAAATGCGGCTAGACCTGGCAAGATGGTTAAAAATAATAGTTATCCACCCAACCCAACCCACTAAAAATGTGTTGGATAACTGACTTTTTGAAATCGGGTCGAATATGGATAATTACCCATATTATCCATTAGAAAAATGAGTAACTAAATGGGTAACCAATGGGTAAAATATGGATAATACAATTATTGGAAAATTATTTCAGTAATGTTCTTATGTTGCAAGGGGCATCAAATTCATATTAGAGTTTGAGGATAATGTGAAGTCATGAATTGATAATATAGTTACTAATTTTATCCGCTAGTTAACACGTTTATTACCCGTGTTAAATACGGGTCGGATCAGATAATTTATCCATTACCCTGTCTAACTCGAACCATATCCGACCCGACCCGCCCGTTCTGATACCAATTGTCACGGGGTTAATTTTAACAACACCGTGAGGACAACTAGCTAGCCAAACTGCTAAAGCCTAATTTCAGTCCAAGTGAAAGAACATCACAAAAACGTGCTAACAATGGCAATACTTCTTACACACAAAGTTGGAAAGAAAGATGAAGTAAAGGCACACAAAGAATCTTGGGGCCAAGGCCAATTTTCAGATTATATTCAAAAGGAAGGGGAAAATACAAGTGTTATGAGATTGGCATTGACGGTTTTTAGCAAGGAATTGCTAGGACTAAACACAAGTCCCAGTGACTTAGCCTTAGCTTCCGTCACAAAATTATGGGTGGCCCCGGTGTCTACCATGATCCGGACGGACTGTCCGTTCAGTTTGGCATCCACAAACAACGAGCCTTTCTTCTTCAATTTGGGCTCCTTGCCCATCACAACACTAAGTAAATTCTGACCCATTTGAGCAAGGTCAGTCTTTACTTGGATAGCCTGCTTTAAGGCAGGCTCTTTGGTCAGCAATGCCTCTAGCATCATGTGGCCAAGATGAGCCACATCCCGTCGCTCCGGAGCAGCATGTTCTCCGGCATGTGCAGCACCTTGTGCAACTCCATCCGTTTGCCCATATCCCAATCCCATTCATTTAATATCCCTTTGGTGTCATTGACATAACAGATGTCGTTTCTAGTCTATCTCTTTCTATTTCCTAAATTGTCACGACCCAAATTCCCACCCTTTAGGCCGTGACTGCGCCTAACGTTGAACCCGCTAGGCCAGCCAACGTATAACTTGCAATAGTAATTTAAACCCTTTAATAAGAAATAAAACGCTAACCTTTCAACTTTAACTAATTCAATCATATGCTAGGATAATAGTGAGAAACCGATTAACCGTACATCAATAACATACCTTTCCCAACAATAATCTTTCCAACATCGATAATAAAAATAACAAAACTTGAATGCGGGAAGGAAGAACATAACAATCATGAAATAACGTAAACTCCCAAAACCGGGGTGTCACAATCTCACGGACTAACTACTAGAATACTAAATACAAGTCTGGAATGAAAGTACGACACTGTCTTGGAAAATAAAGGAGAAAGACAATGAAGCGGTAAAGGAAAGAAGCATCAGGATCCACGGACGCCAGTGTATACCTCGAAGCTCTGATGTGGACTGAAGGTATCTCCCTCAGAACGCTCCACGGGGTACGGTAGCAGAGTCTGCACAACACAAGGAAATACAGTGTAGTATCAGTACAACCGACCTCATGTACTGAGTAAGTGCCAAGCCTAACCCCGACCGAAGTAGTGACGAGGCTAGACTTAGCGTAATACGATCATTTGTCCTAGTCTAAGCAGATATATGTACAAGAATTAACCGATAATGAAAACAAGTATGATCAAATAGAAGAAATATGGGAACAAGTAGGGAAAAGTATTAACGGGGAAGCAATAATATCGGAACTTAAACGATAAAATAAGATATGAAGTGTACATGTTGGGGATACAGGAAAAACAACATCTAATTCACAACGGTACAGTGAGAATGCG
>ML286395.1:38714-83118 GCA_005239495.1 Nicotiana undulata | reverse complement strand
AGGGTTAAGAGTTGTTTGATTTCCATCACCATCAGAGCCCCATTCTATGGGATGATAAATTCTGATATGTCTAGACAAAGTCCCAGTCCCCCCTAAATTTCCTCCAGTCAGATGTTTAAAATCATCCTTACATTCATAATCTATATTATCATTAGGCGAAGTTTCGGAAACATGTGTAAATGGGATATTACTATTACTACCAGATGTTGAAGGACTACCTCTTCTTTTATTTCCTCTACCAGTAACTTTTCTACACGCTCTTTTAGCAGCATTAAACATATTGTAAAATTTAAGTATAAGCAAAAATTAAATATGCAAATAAAATAATAAATAAGAGAAAGAGTTGGAGAGAGTGCACCGAATTCGGCAGTAAATTGAGCACTTGATGATTACGCAACTCCAAATCAAATGTCAAGCAAGTATTTCAATTTTGAAGTTCAATTGTTCAAACTTCAAAGTCCGAAAGATAAAACACGATAAATTAAATTCCAAATAAAAGAGCCAAATAAAATTAGACGATGAATTGAAGACTTGAAGTCTTGAAAATTGGAGAATGAGAATGAGAGAAATTGAGATTGAGAAATGATAGTTGAGTGAAGAAATGAAGAAGAGGGGGGGTTATTTATAGTTTTAGAGAAGGTTAATTTTGTAAATTGAAAATAGGTTAATTTTTAAAGAAAAAATGGGCTATTTTTGCAAATTACCCGTTAGGCAACGGATCCCTGCCATGGGTGACCGTTGCCAACGGCTAGTGGGGCCCACAACATTTTAAAAATTAAAAAAAAATAAATTTTTTTTTTACCGTTGAACCGGGCCGGGCCGGGCCGGTTTAACCGGTTCAGGTACTGTTCATTTGAACCGGGCTGGTCCGGTCCGGTTACCTGTTTTAAAAATTTAATCCGTTCCAACCCCCCTAACCCCTTAACCCAGCCCCACCCGGCCCCTTATGATCCAGGCCGATCCGGTCCCGGTTTGAACCGGTCTGGGCCGGTCCGATCCCGAGTTGAACCGGCCCGTTAGCCACCTTTAGAATGGAGAGTTGAAATTTTTTAGCAATATTTGATAAGAAAAAAATCATCGAGGTTAGAATCAAATAATATTTGAAGTAAATAATAATAAAATGCACTATATTAGTTTTAGTAAATATTATTCTCTCGGTTTCAAATTAGATGATACATTTCGTTTATTAAGAGTGAATTTGATTAATCTTTACTAAATTAAATTAGTTTAACTTAGTATTTTAAAATTAAAATTTAGATATACAAAAACTACACGAAAAGTACTATAAGTTACAATTTTTCTCATGTCAATATAATAACAAATAATATTCTAAAATATTAATCAAACTTTACACAGTTTGACTCTCTATAACGGAATATGTCATCTAAATTGAAACAGAGGGAGTAATACACTTTATCACTGGATTACAAATATTTTTGTGTATATTCTTTAAAAAAAAAAACTATCTAAGGTTTTAAAACATATTAAAAGAAAATAGATTTATACGTCGATTTAGTTGTTAGTATATCCCAACTCAATGTTAAACAAAGTGATTTCTGAAAAAGTTGATTTGATTTGTAAAATTTGGATTTTTCTAGACCCGTTAGTTGCAACTACTACTCCTAGGTTTTGGCTTTTAATCTCGGTAACCAATGTTATGTTCCTACCAACTGTTCCCTCGCGTTTATCTTCTTTCGACACGTTAATTCAGATAAGGACTGAGCCTCCATTTACTCGTGAGGAGGTTTTGTATTGTCATCTTACTTCTGTCACTTTTTTTTTTTTTTTTTTTTTTTTTTTGTATAAAGTTTTCTTTTTCTCTTTTTATCCTACTTTCATTATAAAGAAAATTTAATGTGGTCACTTAAATAAAAAAATATTAAAATCAAAGTCAGAGCTGGAAAATATCATACAGTATTTCTTTTTACTGTGCGATTTACCATTGCGGACTCCAAAGTATTCACCTCAAATTTAACGCAAGTCATGCAGAAAAAGGGAGACACTACATTAGTAGTCAGCACAAAACCCCATATATGACGCAGAAAAGCAGACAATAAGCCCGAACCCCGAGAGGAGAATCGCCTTTTCTCAGTCAATTTAACCCACTGGACTTTTCCCTTATTCGCTCTCCACTCACTTATTCACTCAGTTTCTCACACTCCACTTTTCGAATTGGCTTTTACAAATGCATTTGAAGCAAAACAAGGCGCAGAATCAATCTCGCCGGATTATCATAAACCTCGGCCGGACTTGTTATGTTGATATGTAGCTAATTCAATTATTCAACTATCCAACTAACTGTTCCTAATTGGGGAAAATATATTGGAATTTGCTGGAGGAGACAAAATTTCTGTCAGATTCAGGGTATATTTCTGGACTTATTAGGACTTTGGTTTCTCAATTTGGTAAATTAACTCCTTTTTCTCATGCTATGCTTAGGTGTTATTAGTATTTCTACTAGTAGCTTCTTTTTTTGGGGATTCTTTTATGAACCTGCTGCATTTTTTCTGTTTTTATGCCTAGATGATTCCTGCTCAATAGCAAACTTGGCACAATTTTTATAGCTTCTACCGTTATTGCATTTGAAAATTAACTTAGCCAATACATGAATTTCAATCCTTTATCTCTGTGCCGATGCTACTAATTTGAAATGCTCCAGTTTATTAGCGGTTATGGATAATCGAGTACTAATCACGTTTTAAGTCAATAACTCAACATATTTAGCTAAGTTGCATTGTGAGAACTGTTCTCTTATGATTTTTGTTCTCTTTATGTGTCTTTTTCATGGAAGGAGAAACTTTTCCACATAACTTACGCATGACAAAAAGTTTCTCTTTTTAATGCAACTCTGTTCCCTTGTCTCTTAGATAAAATAGAGTATATTTTCACCCTTACATACTGAGCTAATTAATCTTTAGAAATTAAAAAATTTCAGTTTATATTTATGATTATGTAAAGTCCAGCATGGATATTCAAACTGTGTGGTCGTTCAGGAAATGCATGGAAGGAAACACAGTGAAAAATTGCACTGATTAATTTTTTGGTGTTATGTATATATATGAAAGAAGAATTTTAAAAAACCAAGAAAATATGGAATAAGAAGATTTGGCCATTTTTTTAAAGAAGAAAAAAAGGAATGAGAAAGAATAATAGTATTCCTATTTATCTCATCTTACAAAATATTGTACTAGTTTTTTTTCCTACTGTTTTGAGTATCCAGGAATTTAAACAGTGGGTTACTTTTGCAGCTACAGATGGAGATATTGTACGTTGCAAGTTGCTTTAGTGCTGCCTTCAAATCCGGCTTCGTCAGTATTAGTTGCAGCTATTGGGCATAATTAGAGTGATTCTTTTCTTCTGACTGCGCTGACAAGGTTGGAATTGAATCTTTAAGTGGTGATGAAGAGGCAATTACATTACACTGCTCATCCAATTGATCCACACCGTAAGCAATGACCTGTGAACTGCGTTTCCTTCTCTCTGTTTTTTTTTTTTTTTTTTGGTTAATACAATCGCCATCATTTGAGAAGCTGTCTGGGAGAATATTGCTGATTTAAGTTGGATATGTTTTTGAAAGTTAATCATTTTCCACTATGAATTGTTAAAACACCTTTTGGAAGTTCATCATGTAGAACTGATTATAGAAGAAAAAAGTTGATGGAGTGGAATCTTGTGACGCCGTTTATCTTTTAATTGTTGGATGCTATTGGATTGCGAGGAATCAAATCTCATTTAAACAACTTATTTTTGTTTCTGAAGGCTTTTCTTGATGATCTGCTGGTTGGTAAGGCTTATTAGCATAACCTAAAGCGTATTCGTTGGGCAAGACTATACTCCTTCTCCTGCTTCATATTTGTCATGTAGCAGTTCTTTCCTTTTTCTTGCACGACTACATACTTTTGAGCTATAAGCAATTCCAGCTCTAGAAAACAAGTAGAAACTGGTTAGTGCAATTTTTTCTTACTGCTATTCAGTCACTAAAGTTGTCAAGCGGTTGCAATATTGCTGCCTCTGGTTGAAGCATTGACTATTGTTTTCAGTTTCCTTTCAAATTTTGATTTTAGTCATTTCTTGCTACAAACGGATATTTTCATATCAAGCAAACGACTTACTATTCTTTTTTTATGCAAACTATCCTCTTTCCAATGATTGATACGAGAATCAAGACAGAGCTGAATATGGATTCACTTCTTTCATGTAGAAATGAGGCTGTAAAATTATACATTCGACATAGGATTACATCTTCATTTTGTCTTACACTTTGATTTTTCTTGTATCGTTTGACAGCTTTTGAGACATTCTGGTACGGCTCTTGGCATGCTGTGGAACGCCTAAGGATCAGTGTAGGGACCATCACTACTCATGTTCTAGTTAATGAGGAGGTGGTTGAGGAGAATATTCCGGTAACAGATCTTCGAATAAGGTCTAGAAAAGCTACTTTATCTGATTGTGCCTGTTTTTTACGACCCGGACTTGATGTTTGTGCCCTTTCAATCCCTTACCAAGCAGAAGATTCAGATGATAAGAAAGATGTCAAGCCTGTAAGTTGCAGCCTTGGATAATTTTACAGCCTTCTTTTATCCAAATAATAGAGGTTATTTTCAATTGTTTTACCGAAGTTGGGTTCTTCCTGACTTCTGCTGGAGTGGCACATAGAGCTTTCTCCATTTGTTTTCAGGGTTTCTTTCTGTGAAGCTTAGTAACTGTTTGTGCTTATTTACCTTTGACTCTTCCATGTAGGTATGGATTGATGCAAAAATAAGATCAATAGAGAGGAAGCCTCATGAGCTCACTTGTACTTGCCAATTTTATGTCAGCGTTTATGTAACTCAAGGCCCTCCTCCCATTGTTAAGAAAGCCCTAAGTAAAGAGATACACATGCTGCACATTGATCAGATTGCCATTCTCCAAAGGCTTGAACCTAAACCTTGTGAAGACAAACATTATCGCTGGAGTTCTTCTGAGGACTGCAATTCGTTGCAGAATTTTAAACTATTTATTGGAAAATTCTCCTCTGACCTCACATGGTTAGTGGCTGCATCGGTTCTGAAAGAAGCTACATTTGATGTGAGATCGATACACAACCAGATTGTCTATGAGATTGTGGATGATGATCTTGACAAAAAAGAACCAAATCTGGACCAACTTTCTTACTCTGTGAATTTCAAGTTAGAAAATGGAGTTTCAACAACCACTGTTGTTCAATTCAGTAGGGATATCCCTGTCGTAAATTCTACCAGTGACGCAAGTGAAGCTGGGCCTCTGATTCTGTATGACCCTATGGGCCCACGAAGGTCAAAGCGTCGATTTGTGCAGCCAGAGCGTTACTATGGATGTGATGATGATTTGACAGATTTTGATGTTGAGATAACACGGTTAGTTGGGGGTAGGAGAAAAGTGGAGTATGAAGAACTACCACTTGCACTATCTATTCAAGCTGATTATGCTTATAAGAATGGTGAAATTGAAGAAAATATCAGGTCTTACCAGAGAAAGTTGTTTGGAGGAAATATTAGACCTCAAGAGAAGAAGTCCTCTGAAAGTTCAGCTGGATGGAGAAACGCACTCAAATCAGATATAAATAAGCTTGAAGACAAGAATTCAGTTACAACTGACAGTCAACGTCAACTTGCTATTGTTCCCCTGCCTCCTGTGGGAACTGATTTGATTGGCGATCATGTTCCACTTGATCACGAAGTTCCTGAAGACGTGTCAGCAGAGATTGGTGAAATAGTTTCCAGATACATTTATTTCAATGGCTCTTCAACATCGCATAATAGGAACACATCTAGGATGAACTTCACAAAACCAGAAGCAAGACGCTGGGGGCAAGTCAAAATTTCTAAGTTAAAATTCATGGGACTTGATCGTAGACGTGGGGGGTTAGGCTCACATAAGAAGTACAAAAGAAATACTTCAAAGAAGGACAGTATTTATGATATAAGATCATTCAAAAAGGGTGCTGTAGCGGCTAACGTGTACAAGGAGTTGATAAGGAGGTGCATGGCAAACATTGATGCCACCCTTAATAAGGAACAGCCACCAATAATTGATCAATGGAAAGAGTTTCAGTCAACAAAATCTGGCCATAGAGAGTCCGCTGAGAATGTCTCAGCGTATAAGGAGGAGGAGATTTCAGAAATTGATTTGTTATGGAAGGAGATGGAACTAGCCCTGGCGTCATGTTATCTTCTTGATGACAGTGAGGTACGTCTATTGAATAGTTACTGGTGTTGGTAACCTTCATCCTATTGTTCACGGAATGTGCTTTCTGCTACTGGAGAATTATCGGACTGGTCACTGTTTTATGTTTGGGTATTGTCTTGATCAAACGTTGAACGTTATTTTTCTTTCATCTACAACTTTATTTCTGTATTGCTATGTTACCTTATGCTTGATCTTGTCCTTGTGAAATGCGGCACAGGATTCCCATGTTCAATATGCAAGTGATGTCAGGATAGGAGCTGAAATACGTGGAGAAGTTTGTCGACATGATTATCGACTTAATGAAGAAATCGGAATTATTTGCCGGTTATGTGGATTTGTTAGCACCGAAATAAAGGATGTTCCACCACCCTTTGTAAGTCAAGTCTCGAACTTCTTTCATTGCTCTTATTCTGAAGCACCTGCTTAAGATGTCTTTGAGAAGTGGTGCCACTTCAAAAATGTTTTTGACCAAGAGATGAAGCTTTGTCTTGGTCCATCTCATCATTTATCCTACACGTAATGGGAAGTATATTTGGCATGTAATTCAGGAAGCATGTTGAAGCAGATCTATACTATCATTCTTGCATGTTAGGCTTTTATTACTACACTCTTTTTGTGTTTATTTCCTTTGCCAGCTTACTAGAATTCCATTTGTTCATATGTACAGATGCCTTCTGCAAACTACAGTTCAAGCAAGGAACAAAGAACTGAAGAAGCTACATATCACAAGCAGGATGAAGATGGCCTTGATAGTTTGTCCATTCCTGCTTCTTCCAATGCACCCTCATCATCGGGAGAAGGGGAAGACAATGTCTGGGCTTTGATACCTGATCTTAGAAATAAATTACGGGTACACCAAAAAAGAGCCTTTGAATTTCTGTGGAAAAATATTGCTGGATCCGTAGTACCTGCGGAAATGGAACCAGAAAGCAAAAAGAGAGGTGGCTGTGTTATTTCTCATACTCCAGGAGCTGGGAAAACCTTACTAATTATTGCCTTCCTTGTAAGCTACCTGAAGTTATTTCCTGGGTCACGGCCATTGGTCCTTGCTCCAAAGACAACACTCTACACCTGGTACAAAGAAGTACTTAAGTGGAAAATTCCTGTGCCAGTCTACCAAATTCATGGTGGTCAAACCTATAAGGGAGAGGTCTTAAGGGAAAAGATAAAATTGTGTCCTGGTCTTCCTCGCAACCAGGATGTCATGCATGTCTTGGACTGCCTTGAAAAAATGCAGATGTGGCTTTCGCAACCCAGTGTTCTCCTTATGGGCTATACCTCCTTTTTAACACTGACACGGGAAGATTCACCTTATGCGCATAGGAAATATATGGCCCAGGTGTTGACGCAGTGTCCAGGGCTCCTAATACTTGATGAAGGACACAATCCAAGAAGTACAAAATCCAGGTTAAGAAAGGGTCTAATGAAGGTCAATACACGGCTTAGGATTTTGCTTTCTGGTACACTATTCCAGAATAATTTTGGGGAGTATTTCAACACACTTACCTTAGCAAGACCAATCTTTGTTGATGAGGTCTTGAAGGAGCTGGATCCCAAGTATAAGAAGAAAAACAAAGGTGCATCTCGCTTTTCATTGGAAAATCGAGCGAGAAAGATGTTTATTGATAAAATCTCAAGTGTCATTGATTCAGATGTCCCCAAGAAAAGGAAAGAAGGCCTAAATATATTGAAGAAACTAACAGGTGGATTTATAGATGTGTATGACGGTGGATCATCCGATAAACTCCCTGGTTTACAATGCTACACCTTGATGATGAAATCAACCACTCTTCAGCAAGAAATTTTGGTGAAGCTTCAAAATCAAAGGCCCATCTACAAAGGATTTCCACTGGAGTTGGAGCTGTTGATTACCCTTGGCGCAATCCATCCTTGGTTGATCAGAACGACAGCATGTTCTAGCCAGTACTTCAAGGAAGAGGAGCTGGAGGCTCTTCAGCAATTCAAGTTTGACCTGAAGTTGGGTTCGAAAGTCAAATTTGTAATGAGCCTAATACCTCGTTGTCTCCTCAGGAAAGAAAAGGTTTTGATATTCTGCCACAATATTGCTCCGATCAATCTTTTCCTGGAGATATTTGAGAGGTTCTATGGTTGGAGAAAGGGCATCGAAGTACTGGTGCTTCAAGGTGACATTGAGCTTTTCCAAAGAGGAAGGATAATGGATCAATTTGAGGAGCCAGGAGGACCATCAAAGGTAATGTTGGCATCCATTACAACTTGTGCAGAAGGCATCAGCTTGACAGCAGCATCACGTGTAATATTACTGGATTCAGAGTGGAATCCTTCAAAGAGCAAGCAAGCCATTGCACGGGCTTTTCGGCCTGGTCAGGACAAAGTTGTGTATGTCTACCAGCTCCTAGCCACAGGCACACTGGAAGAGGAGAAATACAAAAGAACTACATGGAAAGAGTGGGTTTCAAGCATGATATTCAGTGAAGACCTTGTGGAGGACCCTTCTCACTGGCAAGCACCCAAAATTGAAGATGAATTGTTGAGGGAGATTGTCGAGGAGGATCGAGCTACATTATTCCATGCCATTATGAAAAATGAGAAGGCTTCTAATATGGGAAGTCTGCAGGAATAAGTCCTTGTACCCAATAAGGGACTGGGGAGCCAGATATTGGCTTGGTGTGGAAACAATGTGTTCCATTGCATTTGGAGGCGGATTCAGGATTTAAAGTCAGTCAAGTCAGTCAGTACGTAATGTATTAGTGCTTATTTGTGACAATGTGTAAGGACTTGGTTTAAATAAGTGGGCTTTAAGATTATGAATTTTATATGTAACTCGAGCTGAATACGGTAAGAGACAGATTCGGGATTTTAAGCAAGTAGGCGCTAAATGCTCTACTCCATTTGTATTATGCTTCGTTGTGGAAATGTGTAAGGACTAAATATTAATAAGTAGTGTGTTTTTAGTTTGAAACTTTGAATTTTAGTATATATGTAACTTCACCTAAATATGATATTCAGAATATTCCGTGCTTGCATGCTGGTATTTTTTCGACCTTCTCTTCCAATCTGGAAGGACTTATCTAGTCTCAACACTACATGTTTATAGCTGATTTATCAATGCCGTTAACAAAGAGTAATATTATTTTCTTAAATACTTTTTAAAAAGCGATCAGCCGTGTAGTTTTCTCATATTAGTTGCTCCTGTGAGATTGGCTCACGCAAGAATTTCTCCTTTGCTCAATCCTTTTTCTATTTTGGTCTTGTTTACCCTCAAAATTGAATAACAATTAAATTTATACACAGTTTTAAGGATACATAATATAATTTGATACAAAGTTGAGAAAATAGATTAATACTGAAATTAATGACAAGGAAATAAATGCAAATCGCATAAATTGAACAATCATAGCCTTGAAGGTTGATCGCCATCGAGTCAAGAAATGCCTCAATCGATGATAGAACAGGTTAACAAGATAACAAGAACTAAAAATGATCAATATATTACTTCTTTGTTGCGTGTTACAATGTGTTTTACAAACTATCAGGCTTCCCTTTATATAGTAGGGAAACCCTACTCTTGGTACAATTCTGTAAAAGGTAAAAAAATCCCACGAATTGCTAATTAATCAGCCTCTCCTTGATACGTGCCAAGATTTCCGCCTTGATCTTCAACTGATCGTGGATATTTCGGCCTTCCGTTATTTGGCTCGACAAAGTTCCCCTGATCTCGTTCGGTCCTGGGGTCACGAGCTTAACGATTTATCTTTGCGTCTGGGTCCAATATAGTCCGGGGTTGAGCTCCAACCCGTCACGTTTTGGTCTCGACTGATCATACAATATACGAACCCCGTTTGGGCCGTATACAGATAGTCCCTCATTTTCGGAGAGAAGACGACGGGAAATGATATGAACTTCCGAGCCTTGCATCGATAAACCATGACATAAGCAGCAAAAGGTCACTGAAATGTCCCGGCTGTCCAGTCTTCAAGGAATTAAATGTGTGTCAGTTGTTGGTCGGCCACTACATGTTTTAAACCGCCTTTTTACAAACTATAAATACTTCATCCTTCCATCCATTTGAACTTTTACATTCAAACGCTTGATCTTGCGTGCTTAAGAAAAACTTCATCACCTTCATCCTCTAATTTTCCAGCTTAAGTTCACTACTTGTTCTTTTATTGTTTTCTGCAAATTTTCACAAACTATCAGCCAGATACATCTTCCCCTTCATCAGTAGCTTCTTTTCACCCTTACTTAGAAGAAATGCCGCTTCTAAATTTGTTTCTCAAAAGTAGACTCCCTCTTCCTCGAGACCGTTAGAGAAAGAAAAAGTCCCGTCCACTGTTGTTGAGGAAAAGACACTAGAACCCCCTTCAACAATGTTCATTCCTATGGGGTGCCCAACCGGGACCGACTTCAAGATCGAGAAAATCCCTTCCGTTTCGGGTCGATGCGAGGCGGTCTCGAGGTATATTTGCGCCATTACTGACGATCTCCTCCCCAAAGTCAAGGAAGACTGTAATTGGGATGGTAAACTCGTGGTGGTGCCCACGCCCGAGGAGTCAATCACTACCCACATGGAGGGCTTTTTAAGTGTCTACACTTATCCCTTCACGTTAGGACCTCTAGACCCGGCCATCATCGCCTTCTGTAAGAGGTACGAGGTTACCCTTGGTCAAATCCATCCCTCATTTTGGAGGATAGTGATTCTCCTTCATTTTTCGTAAACAAAATCGACAAGTTCCCCTTCACCATTGACCATCTCATGCGTTTGTACAACCCCCTACTTTACTAAGGGGGATTGATACAACTTGCCTGTCGGGACACTAAGGCCCCGTTCTCGAGCATAGACGAGGACAGAGACCGAGGATGGTTGGGTCGATTCGTTCGAGTGAAGACCTCAAATTTAATCTCGGCTGAAGAAATGCCATTTCCCGAGAAATGGAACATGAAGCGTGAGTATAATCTCATCCCTTTTGTTCATTGCTTTCCCCTTCCCTCTAATATAATCGATGTTTTGTGGTTTAGCTGTCGCTCAGATGCCTGATACATCCCTTGGGTCGAGGGAATCGTATCGCAAAAGCCGTATTTCGAGCGTGCATGGCGCAAACTTTAAAAGGGACGGTGGGAGGCCCGTTCACATGGTAAAATTCTTGCCTATAACTGACATCACTTGGTTTTCTTTCCAAGATTACTCATCGCTTTTTTTCTTTGTAGGCCTCGGGAATGATGTCGCGATGAGGCCCTCATCCACAGATGAAATCTTCATCCCCCAATCCCCTGCTCCGAAGTAGGACAAAGGCAAGAAAAGAAAAGGGGCTCCAAGTTCCCCAATGTCGGAGAAGAAGAAACCAAAAAAGAGGCAGGTGCGTAAGCCTAAAGAAAACATCGGCGCCCTTCTATCAAAATTAGTCCACTGACTGAGGGACAAGTTGGAAGAAGAAGAAGATTCTGAGCTGGTGGCTCGGGCGCGAGCCCACATTGTATTTTCCCAAGCGGGGGAGGCTGCTGAGAGGTTAGTGACTGAGGTCTCTGGATCGGAGAAGGGCCCATCAAGCTAGGGAGGTCGAAGAGGAAGCTGGGGCCGATATTCCTCGGGCAGGAGAGACTGCCTCTAAAGATATGCTTTGGGGAGATTGATCTTACTGGGTCCCATATATTCTCTGACTCCATGATCAACGAGGCCGTTATGCTAAGAGATTGTTCGCACGAGGGGCCTCAGGTGGGGTGGGGGGGAATATCTCTATACCTTCTTTGATGGCTTGGAATCTACCGCCTCGGAGGATGTGACTGGGCTTGGTGATTTAGCGATGCCAAAGAAAGCACCGTCTTTGGGAGCCAGTGGGTTTTCTTTGAGCCTGAAGTTAGTGGATCGATTACCTGCTCCGAGTGCTGATCCCAACCGAAAACAGTCAATATTCATCTCTATCCCGGAGGATGATCGGGTTCTCTCCTCCCCTGTGGGGGGTTGCTAGCTATCTTCGGTGCTTGGTGACCGAAGAGGACCAGGTGAAGATGGACAAAGTGGACGCGTCCTAGCTGTTCAATGAATCTCAAAAGGTGTTGAATCGGGTAACTTTGAGTGCCTCTTTACTTAGTACTTTAATGTTTAAGTTATAAATAATCGTAACATTATTCCTTATGCTCGCGGGCCTTGGTACTTCATCATGAAGCTTTCCTCCGATATCAGGAGGATTTATCCCAGCACGAAGCCGAGGTTCGGGAGTTAACTGAGAAGAGGAACACCTATAAGATTCTCAGTGACAAACTTCAGGCCGAGCTAGAAGCATCTCGAAAGGAACATGCAGGTCTAGTCGAGCATGTAAGACGAGTATTCGAACTCAGTGATGACAATTAAGACACAATGATTAACGACCCGAACCCGCAGGTCCAGAAGAGACTTGACCAAATCTAGCAACTCCATGCGGAGGTGAACACGGTGAAGGTTGAGGCCGAGGAATGGAAAAAGAATATGGGCCGCTTGGACTCAGAAAAGGACACCACCCGAGAGAAACTAGCTTCGGTTGAGGTTCAGCTTCGAGATGCAAAAGAGAAAACCTTGGTGTAGGCCAAGAAGATCGAGGAGCTCCAGTCTTAGCTGAACTCGGCTATTTCTGGTCAAGAGAATCTAGGCAAGGAACTCGAGGCGTCCAAAATAGAGGTGGTTGTGGAGAAGACCGAGGATGAAGATAAAGTGGCCCAGTTCAAGGTTGATGTCGAGGCGATTCAGGCGCAAGCTAAAAACATGGTGAAGCATGCAAGGTGGCAAGTTCGAAGGTAGGCCCTCGAGGGAGTCCATGCTCAGAACTTCGACTGAAATTGAGAATTCCAAAGCATGTGAAGCCAAGGCTCGGATGCTGGATTTTCCTGAGGAAGATTCCGAGGGCTTAAGAGAGTCTGAAGGCGGGGAAGATCCCGGGGATGAAGATACTGCCTCCAATGGGGGCCAGGCCACTTAGCCTCTTAGATGTTTTTGTTTTTTGCATTTTTGTTGAGGTCGTTCAGCCTTTGTAAAAATAATTGTATCGGGTTGTTTGGCCCTTGTAAAAAGAATATTGTTATGAATATATGTAAGAATTTCTTTCCCTTTCCCAGCTTCCGGTTTTTACCTTTTGATTTCTTATTTGCATTCACAAAGATCAAACTGCCTTAGCACGAAATAATCAGGTTATGCTCGAACGTTTGACCAAATCTTTGCCTTTACATTAGTTTATCTTAAAGAATTCTTTGGGGCTTTGGTGTTACCAGAAACTTCCTCCAAAAGTAGGTAGCCGAGATTATAGTTCGCCGAGGGTAGCCTTTAGAACCGGTTATGAAAAATTTTCTTTCTTGAGGGCCTAGTTTTTGTTACGGATCTTGGACGTCTCCGAGCCGTAGTAATATGGTTGTAGACTTTTAGTTTGGGAGCTGCCCGTTGGGCTTGCTTTCCTGACCTATCCGGGCTTGCCCAAGATAGCAGTCCCCGATCGGGGGTGTCCGTGGCCTTTAAAATCTGGGGCTTGCCTAATAGGTCTTATGCCCCCAAGGCCCAGTGACTTGGGCCGTTCGAGTGTTTTTCAGACGGTAATCCCCGAGTGAGAGAGTGATGTTTTGAACGCCGGTTGTAAGTGTCCCCTAGGCTCGTTACCTTTAGGGGATCGGAAGTAGGAAATTCTTTAAGGAATGTAGAGAAGAAATATTAAGACATATTAAAATATAAGATGGTTGAAAAGACGAGACTTCTCTTTATTCTTGTGCGTAATAAGGATGTATGTGTACATGCTTTTTGTCAGGGTTCGAGCAGTCTATGTGGGCATGGTTCATTTTATCGTTTGGCTCTTACATTGAATCCTATCAATTGAGATCCTTCAATTCTGAAATCTCTTTCCATGCTTAAGCCGACATCTGACGGTAATGCCCCCAGTGTTCGAGGTTGATTGAAATGAGGCATGGAATACTATTTTGGTTGCTGTTACCGGTTCGTTGCCGGCATTCAGTTCTATGTTAGCACGATTTACTTGTTTCCTCCAAAAATCTTGCCGAAAAACCCATTTGGGACAAAACCAGTTCAAGGGGAAAAGAGTGCAACTCGTGCTTTTAGACCTAAAATTTCATACTTTTCCTCGTCGATTACCTGCAAAAGTTGATCCGAGATATAAACAAAAGAAAACGAACGGGATCGTACCTGTGCAGTAATATCGTTTTAGGAGAGTTACATTCCAATTGCTCGGTAGCTGTTCTCCGTTCATCGTCCCGAGCTTATAGGATCCCTTTCCGGTGATCTCGATGATATGATATGGCCCTACCCAGTTCGGCCCCAACTTCTTTCGTTCGGGTTTCTGGTGTTCAATATGACATTTCTAAGCACTAAGTCCCCGACGTTGAAGTATCGAAGGTTGACCCTCCGATTGTAATAGTTTTCGATCCGTTGCTTTTGGGCAGCCATTCGAACAAGGGCGGCTTCACGCCTTTTATCCAATAGCTCCAGGCTCGTATTCATGGCCTCGTCATTTGATTCCTTTGTTGCATATCATAATCTGATACTTGGCTCTCCGACATCGACCAATATTAGAGCTTTGGAATCGTAAACGAATGAGAATGGAGTGTCCCCGTTGATGGACTTCGAGGTCGTATGATATGCCCAAAGGACTTCGGGCAGGATCTCCTTCCTCTTTCCTTTGGAATCGATTAACCTTTTCTTATGGTTTTGGAGTATGGTTTTTTTGGTCGATTCGGCTTGCCCGTTCCTAGTAGGGTAATAAGGTGTCAATAAACTCTTTGGATTTTGTGGTCTTCGAGAAACTTGGTCACTTTGATGCGGATAAATTGTTTCCCATTGTCACATACAATTTTGGTTGGCATTCTAAACCGACATATGATGTGGTCCCAAATAAAGTCGATGCCTTCCTTCTCTATGACCTTCTCGTACGCATGTGCTTCAACCCACTTAGAAAAATAGTCAGTCATAAACAAGATAAATTTCCTTACCTGGTGCCCATGGAAGGGGGCCGACGATGTCCATTCCCCACTTCATGAATGGCCATGGCTATAAAACCAAATGTAGCAGTTCCCCCGGTTGGTGTATCATCGGGGCATGTCGCTGACATTCACCACATTTATTTTTGTACGAATTCCTTCGCGTCCTTTTCCATGTAGATCCAGTAATAGTCGGCCCTGATTACCTTTCGAACCAATGATTCAGCGCCTAAGTGATTTCTGCATGTGCCCTCGTAGACTTCCCTCATAATGTACTCGGTATCTCCCGGTCCCAAACATATCACTAGTGGGCTATCGAACATTCTTCTGAAAAAGGTTTCGACCTTGGATAAATTGAATCAAGCTGCTTTCGTGCGCAGGGATCTCGATTCTTTTGGATCTGAGGGCAGTTTTTCGGTCTTCAAATACTCTACGTATTTATTTCTCCAATCCCAAGTTAAGCTTGTTGAGTTTATTTCAGCGTGATCTACTACCGACCTCATGAGTTGTACGACTACCCCCGAATCGAGCTCGTCATCTTCGACCGATGATACCAAGTTTGCAAGGGCATCGACCTTGCTATTTTTATCTTGAGGTATGTACTACAAAGTCCACTCTTTGAACCAATGTAATGTTACCTGCAACGCATCTAGGTACCTTTGCATTCGTTCTTCCCTGACTTCGAACGTTCCGTTAATTTGGTTCACCACTAGGAGGGAGTCACATTTAGCTTCGATCACCTCTGCCCCCAAGCTTTTGGCCAATTCGAGACCTTCAATCATGGACTCATATTCGGCCGCGTTGTTAGTTAATATCACAACTCTAATAGATTGCCTAACTATGTTGCTTGTGGGCGGCTTCAGTACGATGCCAAGTCCAGACCCCTTCGTGTTCGAGGAACCGTTTGTGAAAAGGGTCCAAATTCCCGAAGACTTCCCCGAGTTTACCAACAAATCTCTTTCAACCTCGGGTATCAGGGCCGGCGTAAAGTCGGTTATGAAATCTGCCAAAATTTGAGACTTAATGGCTATCTGGGATCGATACTCAATATAGTACCCACTGATTTCTACGGCCCATTTCGCCAATCATCCCGAGAGTTTGGGTTTATGCATTATATTTTGTAACGAGTAAGTTTTCATAACACATATAAGATGGCATTGAAAACATGGTTTCAGTTACCTAGAGACGCTTAGCAGAGCGAGCGCCAATTTTTCTAGGTAAGGATACCTAGTTTAAGCATCACCTAAGGTCCTACTAACATAATAAATTGTAAATTGTGTACCTTGTTCTTCCCGAACCAGGACTCTACTTACCGCTATTTCCCATACTACCAAGTAAAAGTACAGTTGTTCACCTGACCTCGACGTATGAAGTAGTGGTGGGCTCGATATATATTGCTTAAGTTCTTCTAAGTCCCGTTGGCATTCCAGGGTCCATGTGAAGTTGTTTTTCTTCTTCAGTAATGAGAAAAATAAGTGTCTCTTGTCGGAAGACCTCGAGATGAATCGTCCCAGGCGGCAATGTGCCCAGTTAGACTTTGCACTGCCTTCACGTTGTCCACTACCGTGATATCTTCAATAGCTTTAATCTCGTCGGGGTTGATCTCGATTCCTAGGTTGGATACCATGAACCCCATAAATTTACCTGATCCGACTCCAAACGCATATTTTTCCGGATGTAGCTTCATGTTGTACTTCTTCAATATGTTGAAGGTTCCCTGCAAAAGCTTTAAATGGTCCTATGCTCTTGGGACTTAACTAACATATCGTCAATGTAAACTTCCATGGATTTCCCGATTTGTTCTTCGAACATCCGGTTTACTAGGCGTTGGTGAGTGGCACCGACATTTTACACCCAAACAACATCACGTTATAGCAGTATGTGCCGTACTGAGTGATGAAAGAGGCATTTTTTTTATCATCCGGGTTTATTTGTATTTGGTTTTAGCCGGAGTAGGCTTCGAGAAAACTGAGGATCTCATGACCGGCCGTGGCATCGATCATGCTATCGATGTTAGGAAAAGTAAAAGAGTCTTTGGGGCATGCCTTATTTAAATCATTATATCCACACATATCCTCAGTTTGTTCCTTTTTTTAGGGACTGCTACTATGTTTTCTAAGCTTTTCGAGTATTTGAATTCCTGGATGGACCCTATTTTAAGGAGTTTGGTTACCTCGACCTTGATGAAAGCATGTTAGATCTTGGACTGGGGCCTCTTTTACAACTTAATCAGATGGAATTTCGGGTCCAGGCTCAGCTTGTGAGTGGTGATTTCCGGTGGGATCCCTGTCATGTCGAGATGGGACCAAGCAAAATAATCCATGTTGAATGAGTTTTTGTCTGAGCTCGGGTGTTAACCCCGTGCCCAGGTATACCTTCCGATCGGGAAGACGTAATTGTGAGCACGTGATTTTTCACCCACGATATTGTCACGACCCAAATTTCCCTCTGTTGGGTACCGTGATGGCACCTAGTCTTAGGGACTAGGTAAGCCTAACATTTAAACACAATAACAATAATAAAAGAGCTTTAACAATCTCGATAATAGAAATCTTGACTGAGTTTACATTTTCCCCAAAACCCGGTAAATACAAGTCATAAGCTCTACGAAATCTTTCTACCAAATCTAAATACAACTGTCTAGAAATAAGTAAGTACATTTGAAATAAACAGGAAGGTGACTCCGAAGCCTGCGAACGCAGCAGCAAGTTTACCTTGAGTCTCCTCGTCAATGAATGCGCACAGCTACTAACAATAGATACCTGGATCTGCATGCAAAACATGCGCAGAAGTGTAGTATGAGCACACCACAACGGTGCCCAGTAAGTATCAAGACTAACCTCGGTGGAGTAGTGACGAGGACTAGTCAAGACACCACTGGTCTATCAAGTAAAATGTATAAATGTAAGAATGACCAAAACATAATATCTATCTAAAGGTTTTTCGCTATAATCAACGGTACGATAGAATAATACGAAAGAAAATTCAGAAATTACGATTAACAGACAGCATAATAGAAATATGCAGGGGAATGGAAAGAATGCAAGCCAAATGTCGGGAAGCACAACCCAATAGAACACTAGCAGCTCAACACCGCATCAATTTATTCACATCAGGCCTTAGCCAATAAACTCAATAAAGCTGGTCAAACCTTCGAGTGAAAACCTTTAAATCGTGAGTTTATTTCGAAAGCTTTAAAGATATAATCATTTCGGAAGAGAGAAATTTCTTCTTTGAAACATATTTTTTCTCTGAATGTATATTTATATATTTTTATAAAGAGGAATCCTTAAAGCATAGCCCCTTCAAAATACGGGGTGTTCAAATGTACTTTCCCAAATACTGCTCTTTCAAATATCATTTTGCTGCAAGACAAATACATTTCAAATATACTTTCGAAATAGAAGTCCTTCAGACATAACTTTTCCTGGAGAAAATTGCTTTTCAGCTATACATTTCAATATATATATATATATATATATATATATCTTTCGATCTAAATCTCCTCAATGATAAAACCACCGGAACTCAGTCCGTAACTCAAATTTGTCATGCAATGCAGTACAAGAGGAAAGCCCCCGAAATCTCGTCCGTAGTCCCAATTTCAATATGCGATGCAGAATAGGGGGAAAGCTCCCGGATCTCAGTCAGTAGTCCCAATTTAAATATGCGATGCAGTACAGGGGGAAAGCTCCCGGATCTCAGTCCATAGTCCTAATTTAAATACGCAATGCAGTACAGGGGGAAAGCTCCCGGATCTCAGTCCGTAGTCCCAATTTAAATATGCAATGCAACCACTGAGGAAAACAACCAGAATGCGACAAAAATAGCATACAATGACACAACAGGCGCAAAAGCAACAAAGACAGAATGCAAGGTGCGATGAGCAAATCAATACAAAAACTTGAATCACAAGAATGGTAAAAAATCACTCATAAGAAGTAGCCACTGAATGGAATGCCAAGCACAAGGAGAAGCAGCATAACTAGGGGAAAACAAGGCAAATATAGAAATGATTCTATATATTCAAGTTCACAACCAAAGAAACCAAATCATCCCGACAAGGGAAGCACCTATAACCAATCTCACCTACACAATTAGCTTCACCGAATAAACTCAGCTTGAACGAATGCTCAACAAATAAGCAACACCCAAGAAATATCATCAACATGGACGGTCATCAACTAAACTCAAGTAGCACGCAAGGGAAAATCATTTAAATCACCATGTACGACTCACGGGCATGCTTGACACCAACGTATAGATATTCCAATTACTGTCAAACAATTATAGGGTGAAATCATAATAGTTTTAGTCAAATAAGTAGTGTATGAAGGAAAATATAGCATAACGGTAGGAAAGGCAAAGTCTGCATTTAAGTCCATTAAGAACAAATAAGAAGCAAAGGAAACGCTAAGCAATTAACTGCTAATTTGAGTAGGAAGAGATGAAGCTAGAATTCCAGGATTCAAATTCATACGCGGGGAACATAAGGACCTAAAATCCTAAAGGGGAAATCTATTTGCAAATAAGTCCGAGTACGCACTCGTCACCTCGCGTACACGGACTACAATCAACAAAGAAGACTCAATCCTAGGGGGTAGTTCCCCCACACAAGGTTAGGCAAGATACTTACCTCAAAGACGACAATCGGATACTCAAAAGTGAACTTCTCGGGCGGAAAGACCTCCAGACGGCTCAAAATCAACTAAAACAACTTCAAAACACACATAGCACGTATAAGGAATGGTTCCGAATAATAAAGTTTCAATCTTTACTAATTTATAAAATCGACCCAAAAGTCGAACCCCAAGCCCGCACCTCAGAACCCGACAAATTTTACAAATTCCGATGTCATTTGGTCTTTCAAATCATGAAATTTCCTCTTAGAAGTTTTCTTTCAAAACCCACAATTCCCTCAACCCAAAATACAAATTAATGATAAAAACAAGAACTAATTCATGAAATATAATTAATTATATTGGAAGAACACTTGCCCATTGATTTGTGTGAAAAACCCTCAAAATATCGCCCAAAACCGAGTTTTAGAAGTCAAAATATGTCAAAAATGGTGAAACCCTGATTTTTGGAAACTTATATTCTGCCCAGGTGTATAAAGCATCGCGATCGCGGACAAGTGGATGCGATCGCGAAGAGGAAAGGGAAAACTGACCAAAACCTTCTATGCGATCGCGGAGTGCACACTGCGATCGCGGAGTAGGAAATTTCCGCTGACCTATTTCTACTATGCGTTCGCGGAAATTTGAATGCGAACGCGGAGAACAAGAACAAGGAACTATGCGAACGCAGGAGGTGCTCCGCGAACGCAGTGAAGGAGAAATCCTCTGGCCTCAGCCCTATTCCACTACTGTGCGAACGCGATGGCTTAACTACGATCGCGAAGGAGGAAGGGAGGAGCTTCTGCGATCGCAGACGAAATGGTGTGAACGTGTACAAGGAAAAACTGGGTAGGTCAAATAACACTATGCGATCGCGATGAAGGCTATGCGATCGCATAGAAGGAAACTAGAACAGACTTTTCAGCAGTTCAAAAATAAGGAAAATGAACCCAACACCATCCGAAACACGCCCGAGGCCCCCGGGACCCCGTCCAACCACACACACAAGTCCCATGAGCTCACACAGACTCACTCGAGGTTTCAAAACACATAAAATACCACCAAAATGGCGAATCAAACTTAGAATTTTTCAAGACTTCAAATATCAAGACTCGCGTCGAAAACCTATCAAATCAACCCGGAACGACATGAAATTTTGCATACTAATCCCAAATAACACAACGGACCTATAACCATTCTTGGAATTCCATTCCGATCCCAATATAAAAATTTCACCTATCGGCCGGAATCGCCGAAATTCTAACGTTCGCCAAATTACCTCAAATCACTTTACGGACCTCCAAATCCAATTCCGGACACACACCTAAGTCCAAAATCATCATACGAAGCTGTTGACATTAACCAAAACTCATTCCGAGGCCGTTTACACAAAAGTAAAACCTCCGGTCAACTTTCTTCACTTAAGCTTCTAAAACTGAAATGTTTCTCCCAATTCGACTCCGGATTATCCGGTAACTGAATCTAACCACGCACACAGGTCGATATACACAAGGTGAGGTTGCTTATGACCTTACACCCCCGAACAGAGCTTAAATTCTCAAAACGACCGGTCGGATCGTTACAGATATACTCCTACAACATTCAATACAATAAATTAATTTTACAAATTTTGTTGAATTTTAGTGATTAATTGTGAATTGTATGCATTTGCATATTTATAATTCATATTTTTAAAATTGCATCACTATTATCAAGGAATTATGAATTTATTATTTGTAATTAAAATAATAGACGAATGATGGTTATTTGATGTAATGTAGTTTTGACAACTAATTACTAAATTAACTATTTTTTCCAATAAATCATGAATTTGATTAGGAGTATAAAATTAATTGTTTTATTCTTAATTAATATATGATTAAATGAAACAAGGCCAAATTAATTATTATATTTTTAGATTTAATTAGATTTGGGTTTAATTAATTGGGGTTAATTAATTGAAGAATTAAGTCGGACCTGGGCTAAAATCACCCAAGCCCAATCTTGTCTCTACACTATGCAAACGACCCAGCCCAAAGAACTACCCAAGCCTGCCGCGTTACACCCAAAACGACCCCCATTTCTCCCCATCAAACCCCCAGCCGTTGGATCATCTTGATCCAACGGTCCTAAACTCAAAGACCCCCCACTATAAAACTGTTCCAAGCAACCCCCACCTCCATTCAACTCAAAGCCTAATACCCCCCTTAGAGACGACCCCCTCCGTCTCTCTCTTATCTCTCTAGCCTCGCCTGACTCCTCCGTCTGCCGCCCTGGCTCCGCCGGCCGAAAATCACCTCCGGTGGCGGAGCACCACCAATCGACCCCAAATTTTCACCAGATAATCCCCACGTCCCCCTCAACCACACCCCACTGTTGCTTTCCCCAAAAACTCACCCAAACGCCCTCAATCTTAAATCTAAGAACTCAGAACCCTAAAGAGACCGTCCCTGCCAAATTAAAGATCTCCAATAACTCACACCTACATGAGTCGATTGCTCTTGGTGAGAGCTATCGATTCGTGTGGGTATGAATTATTTACAAACCTCGCCGGAGTCCGGCTAAAGTCCGGCAAACCGCCGGAATACGGCCAACCCTTGTTCTAATTAACTAGGTACCCCCTTTCCTCCTATCCCTTTAACTATTTCAGATTAAAATCACTTGCCTAGTTTAGTTTTAGATTTCCCTAGGTACTACTGTTTTCTTTCTGTTTTTCTTCTAAATTAGTTCAGCTTAATTACTTCCTTGTATGTTTAACTAATTTAATTGTATTTAGGGTTTCTTGAATCATAACAATCTTAAACCTAGCTTGTAACTAATTAATTAGGGTTTCCAAATGTTAATAACTCTGTTCTTAAAGGCTTGTCGGTTAATATCTCGCATGACTAAGTTGAAATTAGGGTTTCAGATTATCTTGAATGCTAGTAGTTAATTTACCATTAATGATGATTAGTCTAGAGTTCTTGATTTTCTGGATTGGTTAATTTAGAATTTCTCTTTAGAATGCTCCTTGTCAACCCCATCTACTGATTTTAAGACAATAATTTTAATACTGAAATTAGTTGTTTAATTAGGGTTCATGATTGTTCATGCCTAGTTGATAGATAAACACTGCATATAGGTTTATTTTGTTGATTGTTGCATATTAATTACTAATTTTGGTTTGCTGATTAATTGTTAAGTTTAGGGTTTTCTGGATGAACTGATAATCCTTGCATATCAAGATTAAGGGACTATCCTAAACCATCAATCCAAGTAAACCTAACATATAAAATATTAATACTAATGTGGAGAATAGTTAACATATAATTTAGTTTACAATAGGCAATAGTCAAAGGAAAATCATAATCCTAAAATAAAACCCTAGAATCAACTAAGTTTTACGAAATCAGCAAGCTTAAGTCAAGGTTTTAAAATAGGCAATTTACGCTAGCTAAGTACTTAACTAAGACAATCATATAGTAACTTCTCTTGATTTAGCTAAGTTTAAGATCAAAATGATTCACTTAGTCTTATTCTTAAGCTAAATTCAGCTTCTTCAAACTTAAGCAAATTTTATTAGTGCTGATCATCAATTAAAGTAAAGCTAATCACTTAACCCTAGTTACCTAAGGGTAATTCTAGGGGCTTTAAGGGGTAATATAGTTTTTAAACTAAGAGAATCTTGGGTGTAACAACCCAAGAACCTTCCAGAATGAACAAATCAGAGTTTTTGGGGTAGAAAAGTAATTTTAGGGGGTTGGGAATCTTCTAAAATAAGGCAGCTGTCCCAAAAGATAAGGCTGATAGCTGCCTTTGTACTATTTTCAGCTTATTGGATAGGAAATATGCTAAGCATATCCTATCCCAAATCCCCTATAAATACACACACCTTTTACCACTTAAGGGATCCTTTTTTAGAACTTTTGGCTGCCTAAAAATCTGAACACACAGAAATCATAACAGCTGCTGCTCACAAACAAAAACTTTTAAAATATCAATAGAGAAACAAAAAGAGAAAAGAAATCTAGCTATTTCATGCGAAGAAAATCTATACTGCTTTCATTGTTAGTTTCTTGCTTAGTGGTCTGATTCTGAGAATTTTAAGCTCCATATTCGAAGTTTCTGGGTTGTTTTTCTACTGGTCCTGTTTTTGGTTTTGGTTGCTGCTGATCTGCTATCTATTGTTGCTGGGGTTTCTCCCGTCTCTTGTTGATTTCCACCTCTCCCTGGACCTTTATTTGGTCCGGATCTCTTTTGCTATTTTTCTCTTTGAAAAGGTATGTAACAGCTCATTCTTAATGGAAGTTCCAGATCTGAACTTTTATTTTCCATTGTTGTGCAAATCTGCTATTTTTAACTAAAATTTCCTTCTTCTGTTTGTATGAAAAGCTAAAAATGTGATATTCAGATGCTTGTTGATATTCTTAACATGTTAGTTGATTTTTGTTTTGACTTGTTTATAGATAATTGAATTCGAATAAGTGTTATTCCTGATATATGTGAATCTTTCGAAACCTACCTTAAGGAATATATTCTAGTTTCCTAGGTTGAGTTGCATTAAAGGAGTCAGATCTGACCTATTAATGGTCAGCTTCTCTCCAAGAATGCATAAATGTCGTTGTTTTGTGAGAAAGTGTATCAAAAATGCAGGTTGACTCACAAAGTATTGCTGGGGCTTGCACAGGAGCAGCAACTTTCATTTTTGTTTTTATTATCTCATTTTTTAGGAAGTTGTATTTTTGAGTATAAATTGTAATTTTTTTCCAGTTCTATATTTTCATATTTGTAAAAAAAAAGGGACTGGACATTATGAACTCATATTCAGTTTTTGTACAATTTCAGTGATATGAACTGTTAGCATTTGATTCGGATCCAAAATCCCCTTTTGTACAATTTTAGTATAAAAAATGAATTTGTCTACAGACTCCAGGTTTAAAAAACTCATATGATTTACTAAAAACTTTCCCTTTTCGGCTCTTGATGAATTCTCAAATGAATAAGTATAGATTTTGCTATTCAAAAGCATTTCCTATGAATCTGTACTCAAATCAGTCTCCTTGTAAACATTTACCAAGATTCTGGAAATAATCAATTCATATTCAATGACTTTCAAAATATATAAACCGGAATTCGTAGTTCAAAATAATTAAACTTCCTGAATTTACAACAACAGACATTCAAACGCCTCTGAATAGGAGTCAATATGTATGGATCATGATTCGAAAAATATGTATTTGTGCCATCTGAAGTTAATAAAACTAATCTACTATAGTTGGAAGTGTTCAGTTGATTCTTTTAAAAATATTAGTTTGTGAATCAGTAACCTTTTGGATTTCTTGTAAAACTTTCATTTGTTGGCATGTTTCTTTATAGCATTACATTAGCTTTATTTCTTTCATAGCCAGTGTGATGACCCGAGGGGTCATTTTATAAATTTAGACTCCGTTCCATGCTTAATAGCCATAAAAAGACTAAAATTAAATACCTCAATTTGCGTGCGCAGTCCGGGCATGAAACCGGAAAGCTTTTATGTAAAAAATATGAAAATAGTGATTTTTAGAATTTAAATTTGATAAAAGTTGACTTTGGTCAACATTTTGAGTAAACGGACCCGGATCCGTCCGACGATCCCTAGAGGTCCGCAGTAAAATATGGGACTCAGGCGTGTGCCTGGAAATGAATTCCGAGGTTCCAAGCCTTAGAAATCAATTTTTGAAAGAAATTATTTTGCTGAAATGTTTATGAATTAAAGAAAAGAAATAATGCTAAAAATCATTGGTATCAGGTCCATATTTTAATTCCGGAGCGCAATACGGCTTTGTTATGATATTTAAAGGTTAACTGTGAAAGTTTGGTGAAAACCGGAGTTCGTTTGATGTGATTCGGACATCCGGTTGAGAAATTATGAACTTTAAGAGTTTTTGTTGAAAACGATGAGTTTTGAGGTTTGATTCATAGATTTACATGTTATTTGCATGATTTTATCGCACGAGCAAGTCCATATGATGTTTTTAGACTTGGGTGCATGATTTGGAGAGCTCCGAGGGCTCAGGTGAGTTTCGGATAGGCCACGGGGTGTTTTTCACTTTAAATGAACTGCTGGTTTTCAATTTTCTGGTGTCCAGGTATTTTGTTCTATGCGATCTCATAGGAAGGTCCGCGATCGCATAGAGTAAAATTTGAGGCCCATGTTGGTTGCACTGTGCGAGCGCAATCCCACGACTGCGATTGCATAGCTTCGCCCAGGCTCCACTGTGCGAACGCACCTGCAGCTATGCGGCCGCACTGAGTTAAATCAGGCCTGGTGAATGGGAGGTCAATAAACCGTGCGATCGCAACCCTCCCCATGCGACCGCACTACCCAAATTCCCTGTACCCTATGCGATCGCATACCATTACCCGCGATCGTATAGGGCCCTAGCCCAACTAATATAAAAATAAATTAAAACCGGGCATAACCTTTTCTTCTCCAATTTTCGAGGTTCCAGCCCTAAAAATGAGTTTTCTTCAACAATCTTCATCCCCAATTCATAGGTAATTAATTCCAAACCTTGTTCTTTCAATTCCGTACTATTTTGCATCACTTTTAAAGCAAAAACAAAGAATTTTCATGGTAAAAAAATTGAGGGTTTGGGTAGAATTAGGGAGTTTTGTAAAAATCGAATTTTTATATCAAATTAAGGTCGGATTTCAAAACTAATAGCATATTTGGATTCGTGGGTGAATGGGTAAACGTAATTTGGTTCGAACCCCGAGTTTACACCAAGCGGGCCCGGGGTCGGGTTTTCACTTTTTTTTAAAAAACTTAGAAAAAATTATATTTTTCAATAAAGTTAGTTCCTTTAGCATTTAATGATATTAAGTTAATTTTTATTAGATTCGAGCAAGTTAGAGGTGAATTCAAAAGGAAAAGCAATAATTGAGAAGTGAGTGGCCTGCGGAATTGAGGTAAGTGTTTGGTCTAACTTTGGCTTGAGGGAATAGGACTCCCCACTTGTTTGCTATGTGAAATGCATGGGTGTGGTGTATAGGTGAGGTGAAGAGTACCTATGCACCACCCAAATTGGTTGTTAAACATGATCCCCTTTCCCGTTCCCCACTTATTTGATCGTTATCTTAATTGTTATATGTTCATTATTATTTCTATGACTATTTGGACTTGTTGAACTGTTGTTAGATATTGTTGTGACTATTTGGAAAGAGTATTGGTTGTTTGAGCTGGCTTCCTTGTGATATAAAAATGGTTGAGCGGTTTGGCATTGTGTTTACAAAATATATATATATATATTGGTATTCTTGTTGGTTTCATGGTTGAGAGGATATTGATGAAGTTATGAGAAAAATGCAGTTTGTTATTTATAATTGTTGAGACAAAAATATTGTAAAAGGCTTGGCCTGAATTGTGAAATTTATGAATAAATTGGTATGATATGTCTGGTGGGAGCGGGTTGCACGCCGCAACAAGGAGTGATAAGGGTGGACATGTGGGATCGGATTGCACACCACAACAAGAGTAATAAGGGTGATATTATAGGGAGGAGCAATAAGGGAGGACACGTGGGAGCGGGTTGCACGCCGCAACAAGGAGCGATAAGGGAGAACATTTATGTTTTATTGATTCTTAAAGAAAAGGAAAATAAAAGTTTTGAAAAGTTAAAATGTCTATTTTACTACTCTTTAAATATTTTAACACTATTTTATTCAAGGTTAAAGTTTGGAACTTTGAAGAGTTATTTGAGAAATGGTTATAGCTGAGTTATTTTATTTTGTTGCAGCACTTATTTATCTATTTGTTTAGATTTCTTTCTTGCTTTATTATTTATTGTCGTTATCGATTATATTGTTGAAAAGCCTCGCCTTAGCCTCGTCACTACTTCGCCGAGGTTAGGCTCGGCACTTACTCAGTACATGGGGTCGGTTGTACTGATACTACACTTTGTGCTCTTTTGCACAGATCCAGGGACTAGTCAGCAGTAGAGGATTTCAGGACGACCACCCGATTCGTTTGGAGACACGAGGTACATCTATCGGCGTTCGCAGATTTTGAGAGTCTTCTCCTATTGTTATTTACACTGTTTTATTATATTCAGAGCAATTACACTATTTCTTTCAGCCATTATTTGTAGTATTCTTTAGTAGTTCGTGGATTGTGACAGCAGACCCTGGGGTAGTCTTAGAGTTAATTATATAATTAGTTCGTGATTCGTTTCATTTAGTTGGTTATTATTATTATTATTATTATTATTTTGTTTTGAGGTTGTTGGAAATTATGTTATTTAAATTGATTTATTTATGCTTAAGTAATTGATTAAGAAAATTAGTCAATCGAATTCTAACATTGGCTTGCCTAGAAAGTGTGGTGTTAGGCGCCATCACGATCCCTAAGGTTGGAAATTTGGGTCGTGACAACCAGCCATGATTAGGATTGGCCAAAGGGGTAAACAATAAATCGGGCTAAAACACGGCCATAGCCCAAACATTTGACCTTTAGATAGTAAATCTAATACTAGATAGCCTTCTACATATCCTATAGGCTAAGAGCAGCTTTCCTTGGATTAAAATGGCAAAATCTAGTAAGTGATCAAATATTGCTTCAAATAAGTATCCTTAAGAAACGTCACCATAACCTACACTCGGGCGTGGCAACTCGTGCCCCCGACTCTCACTTTAAACATTAATAAAAATCACACATAGAAATCACGGGTGCATTTCATGTGACGTGATTGCGATGTGCTCAAAAACAACAAGTGCACGTCATCATGACTTGTTCTAAGATAAATCCATAAATATCCGAATTGATTTCTACACATATCCCGTAAAACTAAAAATACCTCTTTAGATAGAAAACCTAGAGAGTAATTGAATATCGCCTCAAAATAGGCATTTTAAAACCGTCACGACCATAGTCTTGACTATATAATCTACACTCGGGTGTGGCAACTCATGTCCCCGACTTTAACTCAAAACCATAATAAAAATCATATGTTGTAATTGCGGGTGCATTTTATGTGGCGCAGTTATAGCGTGTCCAAAAGAAACAAGTGCACGCCATCGTGACTTGTTTCAAGATAAATCCATAAATGTTAAAAGCGGTTGAAAGAAAAAAGGCTAAATGCACAATACGCTAAAAATACATAAATAATCAGATAGCTTAGGCCAAATATTAATAGTAAGCGACCGTGCTAGAACCACGGAATTCGGGAATGCCTAACACCTTCTCCCGGGTTAACAGAATTTCTTACTTGGATTTCTGGTCGCAGACAAAATAAAGCAGAGTCTAAACTTCCTCGATTTGGGATTTCAATAAACGGTGTCCCGGAACATCGTCAAAAATCTAGGTGGCGACTGTGAAAACTAAAATAAATCCCAAATCCGAATAATGTCACTTAAAGTGGAAAAACTCCCTTATTTACCCCTTCATTATTCCAGGAGTGAAAAAAGGAGGTGTGACAGCTCTGGCGACTCTGTTGGGGACTAGGAACCCAGAATCTCTGGTTCAGGGTTCAAGAATTCGAGCTTATATAACTGTTATGTTTTGGCTTTCATATAAGATTTTTACGTGTTTAAACCTGATGTGCTAATTGCCGCATTTACCACTTTGATATTTATCTGAATTGCATATAAACTTTGCCGAAACCCTTCTTCTCTCTGAGTCTTCTAAATCATCTGGGAAGTGTGCACTTCGTGTGATTCTTTTCTGTTAGAGTCATCCAAATCTTAGAACGAGGTATAGACAAGTTGCAAAGCCGGTGAATCTTCTATATTTCCCGTACGCTGCCCCGACCTCGGCTCGAGCTGTCCACTCGGGTAAGCCCTGTCTAGAACAAAACCCCACGATATAAACCTAGTATAACATAGCCTCATGCCGGAACCCTAGTAGGAACGTTTATTTGCATCACGTGCATTTGACTTAGGGGACTCGACACAGGGGTTGGGTCCGTCTAGGACAGGTGAACCCAAAATGAAAGACCACCATGATGCATCCTACTTGCTATGTGTACAATATTTTGTTTCAGTTTGTTTGTTGACCGGCTAAAAAAAGAAAATAACAGAAAAACCAAGAGAGAAATAGAATAGGAGATTTATTCAATTTTTGAAAAAAAAACCGATATTCAAAATCATCTCGAAACTCTGTCAAAAATTTTGAAAATGGAGAAGGGAAATAGTATTTCAAAATAAAATGAGTCGGTGCCTATTTTTTGAGATTTCCCGAACTACGCATTGTTTGATTCTCACCGGTGTGGTATACGTAGTCAACCCTCATCGGGTCCAACCTCATTTTTTTCAAAATCAAGATACAAAATCTGGCCGTAAATAAAATTAGGTGATGTCATTCTTGCCTAAATAGCCAATTGTCCCAACGGGGCGCCAGGAGGCTGTTTTTGCAAAAATTAGCCACCTGTGGTCTTTTTTCAAAAAACTCTGGCCCCAATTAGCGAACACAACCCTAAAAACTTCTTACCCGAAGTATTGAAGGGTCATATTCGCAAAGATGGTCCATTTGTTCATTTGATTACAAAATATTTTGCAGAAACAAAAACACTTTTCTTCACCTTTGGTCAAAAAATAAATTATGGCTTTGTTTACTTAACCAAATCACTTAAATAAATGTGCAGGATGAGCACTGTCGAAAATATTCCCTTTAAGGCTGTCGAGGAAATTCCCTTGGGACTCCATATGTGGTGGAGAGACTTGGGGGAAGTTAGTAGAAAGTCCGTGGTAAAAGCTTTGGGCGGACTCACTGGTCTTCTAAAAATCAAGTCGAGGTTGGACGTTATTGAAGATCTAGTATCATTTTGGGACCCCGCTCACAACGTCTTCCACTTTTCGGACTTTGAGTTGACACCCACGCTGGAGGAAATAGCGGGGTATGCCGACCTCAGTGAAAATCTCAGAAGCCGATATCCAGTGGCACCTCGGGCTGTGACCCCGCACAAGTTCTTAGACCTTATGAGTATTAGTCAGGAAATCCAAGACCCTCACCTGTCTGAGGGGTTCTGCACTTTCTATTTCCTGTACAGTCGTTATGGAGATCCTCGGGGTTTCGAAGCTGAGAACACTGGTCTGACCCACCACAAGAACCAGGCTAAATGGGAGGCCCGCCGGGGGTTGGCTTTCGTGGTAGCATTCCTAGGTACCCTAATTTGCCCAAGGAGTGACGGACTCATAGATATTGGACTTGTGGGGGTGGCGGATTTCATGCTGAAAAAATCCAATGGCACTCTTATACCGATGGTTTTGGTTGAGATTTACCGTGTCTTAACGGTTTGCCAGTCTGGGGAAAAATTCTTTGAAGGGTGCAACCTGCTCCTACATATCTGGATGATTGAGCACCTCTGTCACCGCCCAGGCTACATGAATTACTGTTTGACTGGTCTGAATTGATTTGAAGAACACAACACTCGGGTAGAGGGCCACTAATTTCCTGAGGGCACAAAAGACTGGCTCTTACATTTGAGTTCATTGACTGCCGACTGAATCGAGTGGACATTCGGGTGGCTCCCTGTCGGAGAAGTTATGAACATTTCGGTTGAGGTGTGTTACCTTTTAATGATGGGCCTGCAGAGCATTCAGCCATATGCCCCACATCGGGTCTTACGACAGTTGGGAAGACAACAAGGTGTTCCACATGATGAGGACCTGAGCTAGCAAGCCATTGAGCTATGTCCGAGAGCTGCATTTTCGGAGGACAGGGTCGGCCAGATCTGGAACCAGTGCAGATTTTTAGAGCCTCAGACTCGGGTAAGAAATTTGTCCAGAGGGGAAGTAGAGCCAACCTACACTTCTTGGTATGGTAGAAGAGGCAGAGAGCATCAGGAGCCATAATGTCTTGCAAAAAGATCCCACGTGCAGAAATTCACTGAGATAACACAAGAGCACTAGGCTTGGTTAGAGAAAGAGAACAACTACTGGGCTACCATAAGTAAACTAGAGGCCCAGATCAGGGAGATCAAATTTGAAAACACTCTACAAGCCGCCTCAGATGAAGGGGAAAGAAACATGCTTAACAAAGAAAATGAAGCCCTCTAGGCTCAGATCCAGAAAATGAAGATAGCTATTGAAAACCCTGAGAGAAGCAGAGCTGACGAAAGACTTATCAACAGTCTCAGGCAAAAGTTGTATAGCTATGGTGATGACCTGGACAAAGCCGAAGAGGATTTGGCCCGAGTTCGGGAAAAATTGACAAAGAATGCAGAGGAAAGAGCAGAATTTGTGCAAAAATTGAAGAGAAAGCATGACCAAGAAGTCACGGGCTTAAACGGAAATATGGCCACCTTTGAAAACGAAATGGCCAAACAAGCAAAACGATTTAAGACAGAAAGGGAACAGTGCTATTCTATGATGGCTCAGTTGTAAGAAGAGTTGCAACAATGGAAAGAGCAGAGTCATAAAGACGCCCAGGTTTTAGAGGCGAGATCTCAACAGATCGGGCGTCTGCTTCAGGAAAAGGGCGTCATCAGGCAAAGGGTCTGAGAGATTGCCGATTACATTGTCATCAAATGCCAGGAATATGAAGACATGACTCGGACCATTATCTTCGCAGCGGTAATTATCTTCGTACACAAGATAATGGATGACCTATACCACCTCCAGCAAGATATGGCACGCAGGTCCGTGGCAAGGCCGAATGATGCCCCATGGGTCCCTGGAGCAATGGAAGCACTGATGTATTCTTGATGTCTTTTCGAGTCTGTATTTCATTTCCCCGTTGTAGTCTTGTTTGAGTCCATTGTAGTTTTTAAATTTCAAAGAAAGCATGGCTTGAGTCTTTTGTAGTCTTTTTAAAATTTCCAGAAATGTGCTGAAGTCGCTTGTAATGAATGAAGTTGGAAGTTTTTATCTAATGAAAATTTTGAAATTTTTTTTTGTTTATTTCCTTCGTATTTATTCCTTGAACTACATGATGATCTGATTCATGCGGCGCCCTGATACGTAGGCAATCACATAGGATTCGATCATAATCTTAAGAAAGGAAATTGAGTGAGGAGTAAAAGAGCGAAAAATAAAAGAAAGAAAGGAGTAATAAAATAACAGAGAAAAAACAAAGGGCGAAAATAAAATAAAAAGGAAAGTTCAAATCTGAGAAATAAAAGCCGGGATGAAACACACAACTGTTGCAAAACATGTAGAAATCGTTTAATTGTCTAGGTGCATTGCATACCCCAAACGTGCGATTCTTTATGTGATAAATGCTTCAACCTAACATTTTTTGTGGTTCACTCTTAAAAGGTGTTTTTGGGTGGTTGGTTTTGCGGTAACCTGGCTTCCCATCTGTACTTCACTAGATCAAAAGGGAGCATAGAAATAAAATCCGAAAGTCACTTACCAATCATCAACTCTTCCGTAGATGACCTGAATCAGGTCATCCCAACATATGAATCAGCCGCAGCTGAAGAGAACAGAATTCTGTGTTGCCGCATGCTAGAAATGTGGGATGCATGGTCCAATGGTAGGGAACCACCCAGTACCATCCCGTGTTTCCCAGAGATAATTCCCAGGATAGGCGGGACCTCCAACGTCCTTGTAAGTTACTCAGCCACGCCATTGGGATACCCAACTATGTCGGCTCACTTTGCCGGAAGGCCTTCTGAGGTTCGCCCCCAGGCCCTATTTTATTGTGTGTCTTCCAACATCTTTACCGCACCGCCGATCTCTGCCACGGCTCCGCCAACTATCTCTGGGCCAAGATTTGAGCCACCGACTTTTACATTCCAAATGCCGTCATTCCATCTGGATACAACCCATGTCACTCCCAATTCATACCCCCAACAACCTCAGTATGAAGTCACTTTGGGACAAGACAAGAAAAGCCCCGAGCACGAAGAAATGGCTTGGAAAATGAAGAGTATTGAGCAAAGCCTCAAGAATATACAAGGACTAAGCGGGCAGAAAAGTGTCTCCTATGCAGACTTGTGCATGTTCCCGCAAATTCACTTGCCTCTCGAGTTTAAAACCCCCAAGTTCGAGAAATACGACGGACATGGGACCCCATAGCTCATTTGAAAAGATATTGCAACCAGCTCCGGGGAGCAGGTGGAAAAGAGGAACTTCTCAAGGCATATTTCGGAGAAAGCTTTGCCGGGATCGCATCAGAATGGTACATGGACCAAGATATATCTCGCTGGCATATATGGGACGACCTCGCCCGAGATTTTTTCTGACAATTCCAGTACAATGTGGACATCTCTCCCGATATAAATTCCCTGTCCAATTTCAAGAAGAAGTCATCAGAGAGCTTTAGGGAATACACCATTAAGTGGTGTGAGCAAGCATCCAGAGTCAAGCCTCCGATGGACGAAACTGAAATGGTCAGTATCTTTCTACAGGCCCAAGAGACTGACTACTTCCAAAACATGATGTCCGCCATGGGCAAGCCGTTTGCAGAAGCAATCAAAATTTGAGATATGGTTGAGAATGTCCTAAAGACCGGTCGTATCCTAAGCCAATCCGCCATAAGAACGACCTCTCAGGCCATCCAACGCGGATCCAGGAGTGCAGCCAATAGAAAGAATAAAGAGGAAGGGGCCATGATGGCTTCCGACATTAGGGGTTCTCAACGATCTCGGAAATATCCAGGCCCATTTCCCAAAACTTCCCAGCACTACTATCCTCACCAGGACGCAGCTTTTGCTATGTCCCCCTTTCCCTATGCGGTGATGAATGCCCAGCCGCATCCCAGGCCGCAACAACAGTACAACCAGAACAAAGTCCACCTCCTAGAAATAACCATCCTCACCAAGCTCCATATAATCCACGTCCTCCCCAAAACAACTATCCGTACAATGCCTACCCTTGTGAACCATCAAGGAGACCTAACTTCATTCTTATCGGTGAGCCATACTCGAGCCTTTTCCCAAAGTTAGTTCATATGGGACTTCTGCAGCCTGTACCTCCGACTAGGAAAAGTCCAGCATCACCATCATACAGGCCAGGAACCAATTGTGCCTATCATTCCAGAGCAGAAGGTCACGACACTGAGGATTGCTGGACCCTCAAACGGGCCATTCAGAATCTCATAGAACAAAAGAAAGTGGTGCTAAGGGACGAAGAAGCTCCCAATGTGACGAACAATCCATTGCCCACCCAGAATAACGGGCCCGTTATCGTCATGATTTGTGAGGACCAAGATTTTGATCCGGCCTTAAAAGATATCATAGCCATTGCGGATGTGGAGAGAAAGCCCAAGGCGACACCCAAGCCAGTCAAGGAGATGAAGAAGAGCAACCTCGTCCCTCAAGCCACGGGGAAGGCTGTATCCAAAACAAAGATGGGGCCCTCTAAAGACGTTTTTCTTTATGTCCCCAGAGCACCCAGAAAGGAACAATGCGTGTTAAGCCCTCCCAGAAGGTTACAATTTAACAAACCAATGATGAACGACCCGAAAATGTACGTGCCAAAGGGGACGTATGTGGCGCGGTGGCAAATAATTTCACCAAGGCTAAATGAGCCCGTGGTTATTAGTCGCGCACCCCAAACTCCCATAAAGGATACCACTGCTGTTCCCTGGAACTACAACAAGACGGTAGTGACGTACAAGGGAAAGGAAATTGTTGGAAAAGCAATGGAGGCAAATTCATATGAAAAATACCTCGATGTGAAAGAGCTAGCCAAGTACAAGCACAAACGTTTTCCTCTCAAAAATCCTATCACTGCTGAAGAAGCTGAGGAGTTCTGCAAGAAAATGAAAATGTCCGAATATGCTACAATTGAAGAACTCAAGAAAACCTCTGATCAGGTTTCACTTTTGTCTCTGTTGATGGGCTCAGACGAGCATCAAAAGGTACTCTTGAAAACACTGAATGAAGCGTATGTACCTTCTGAGACCTCGGTCGAGCAGTTAGAGAGAATGGCTAAGTGCTTTTTCAAAGTAAACAAAATCTCTTTCAGCCGAAACGACCTACCTCCCGAGGGAGATGCTCACAACAAAGCCCTGCACTTGACAGTCAAAAGTGAAGGATACTACGTGAAGAGGGTCATGCTCGACGGAGGATTCGGGGTAGATATTTTTCCCTTATCAACATTACAAAGAATGAAAATCAGCATTGAGAGGATCAGGCCAAATAACGTTTGTGTCCGCGCCTTCGATGGAATTAAAAGGGACACCATATGGGAGATTGACATAGTCATGGCTATAGGCCATGTGGATTTCAAGGTGACCTTCCAGATTCTAGACATGGATACTTCTTATAATTTCCTGCTCGGGAGACCTTGGATTCACGCTGCTGGGGCAGTGCCATCTACCCTCCACCAGACTGTCAAATTTGAACACGAGAATCAGGAGATAGTGGTCCACGGAGAGAATTAACAGTCAATATATAGAGATCCCTCCGTTACCTGTCTCTAGGCCAGAGAAGGAAGCGAGCACATCGTGTACCAGGCCTTTGAGATTGTACTTGCTGATCAGCACGAGGAAGGTGCTCCGTTTCCACAGCCTTGTTTATCTAATGCATCAATCATGGTCGCTACTGACATGATCAAACAGGGGTACAAACCCGGAAAGGGACTCGGGGTATCCTTACAGGGCATTATTGAACCAATCCCTCTGCCTGTCACCGAAAAATTCTTCGGCATAGGTTTCCACGCCACAGAGGACGATGTGAAATGGGCCGACGCACGTAAGAACGATGGATGGGACCTGACTCAACCAGTCCCACACATCACTGAGTCATTCATCAAACCACAATACGTAGAAGAAGAAGCGGAGGCCTTCACGGTCGAAGAAATTGAAGAGATTTGCGAGTCTATGAGGCAAATATTGTATGAGGCCCACATGGTTCAACCGGGTGAAGGCTCGAGCACCGCTGAGGTGCAGTACATGGGACCAAATGCCAAGTTGCAGAACTGGAAAGCTACTCCATTCCCCTTCAGACGGGAGTCCCGGTAGTTCAGTTTTGCCATCTTTTCTGCACTATGAGTTATTTCAGGGTGTAACTCAAGTGTTTTTAGTTTATTGCCTTTCAAATTCCGATGTAAACCCTTCGATGTTTAAAATTCAATGAAATGAAATCAATATTTCATAGTCTACGAACTTCTCATTTATTCTTCCTAATTTTTGTTATTTTTCTTATTCCTCTCTTTTTTAGTTCTAATAATGCGGATTTTAATAACATGACAGGCTTGTGGACTTCACGCCCAGATTTTGATACGCCATGTAACCCATAAATAATGAATCAAGAACTGGAATATGATGAAGATGAGGCTTTTAAGGAAATAAATCGAGAATTGGAACAATTCGAGAATAAGCCTAGGCCAAACATAAATGAAACAGAACCGGTTAACCTGGGTAATTAAGAAGAGGTCCGAGAAACCATGATAAGCATTCACGCTGATGAAAGAAATAGGGATGCTTTGATCTAACTTCTATTCGAATTCAAAGACGTGTTTGCCTGGTCTTATGACGACATGCCCAAACTATGTGTTGACTTGGTGGTACACAAATTGCCGACCTACCCCGGTTATCCACCTATCCAACAAAAGCAAAGGAAATTTAAAACAGACATGAGTGACAAAATCAAAGAAGAGGTCACTAAACAACTAAAAGCTGGGGTAATCCGAGTGGTCCAATACACCACCTGGCTGGCCAATGTGGTCCCGGTACCTAAAAAGGACGGAAAGGTCTGAGTATGTGTCGACTACCGAGATTTGAATAAAGCGAGTCCCAAAGATACCTTTCCACTGCCAAACATACATATCCTGGTTGACAATTGTGCCAAACATGAGGTACAGTCTTTCGTGGATTGCTATGCTGGGTATCACCAGGTTCTAATGGATGAAGAAGATGTAGAAAAGACGGCCTTCACCACACCCTGGGGCACCTACTGTTACCGGGTCATGCCATTCGGTCTAAAGAACGTCTGGGAAACTTATATGAGGTCCATGACCGCCATTTTCCACGACATGCTGCATCAAGAGATTGAGGTGTATGTGGATGATGTGGTTATTAAATCCAGGATGCAAGACGACCATGTGCAGCATTTGATAAAATTCTTTGAACGCCTGCGTAAATATGATTTGAAATTAAACCCAGCCAAGTGTGCCTTCGAAGTTCCATCTAGAAAATTACTGGGGTTTATAGTCAGTCGACGGGGCATCGAGCTGGACCCGACAAAGATAAAATCTATTCGGGATATGCCACCTCCAAGGACCAAGAAAGAGGTCATGAGTCTGCTAGGTAGGTTGAATTACATCAGCAGGTTCATCGCTCAGTTGACATCCACATGTGAGCCTATATTCAAGCTGTTGAAGAAAGATGCAGCGATCAAATGGACAGGCGAATGCCAGGACGCTTTCGACAAGATCAAAGAATATATGTCGAATCCGCCAGTGCTAGTCCCACCAGAACCGGGAAGACCTTTGTTCTTATACTTGACAGTGTTGGAAAATTCCTTCGGGTGCGTTCTCGGGCAACATGACGCGGCCGGGAAGAAAGAACAAGCCATATATTACTTGAGCAAGAAATTCACGAGCTACGAAGCCAAGTATTCACTGTTGGAGAGAACTTGCTGCGCTCTAACTTGGGTTGCTCAGAAGCTCCGACATTATTTGTTGGCTTATACCACCTACCTCATCACTAGGATGGATCCATTGAAGTACATATTCCAAAATCCAATGCCCACCTGGAGATTAGCAAAGTGGTAGATTTTGCTCACCGAGTCCGACATAGTCTATGTCACCCGCACGGCAATGAAAGCCCAGGCCTTGGCAGATCACTTGGCAGAAAATCCTGTTGATGAAAACTACCAACCTCTAAGTACTTACTTCCCGGACAAGGAGGTAAACACAGTCGAGGTAATTCCTGAGGACACCAACACCTGGAAAATGTTCTTTAATGGGGTTGTAAATGCAAAAGGTGTCGAGATTGGGGAAATCTTGATTTCGCCCACGGGGAAACATTATCCATCCACCGCCTGCCTTTGTTTCTTTTGTACAAACAATACTACTGAATATGAAGCCTGCATAATGGGCATGAATATGGCAATTGTCATGGATGTAGAGGAATTATTGATCATGGGAGATTCAGACTTGATCATCAAGCAAGCTCAGCGAGAATGGGAAACTCGGGACGTTAAACTCCTTCCATATAGACAACATGTGGAAGATCTTAGCAAGTGATTCAAAGATATTGAGTTCAGATATATTCCCCGATGCCACAATGAGCTAGCTGATGCACTAGCCACCTTAGATACAATGTTGCCATACCCAGGTAATGCCCACCTTGACCCCCTGGAGATTCAAATACGGGAAATACATGGTTATTGCAACACGGTCGAAATAGAGCCCGATGTTCAACCATGGTATCATGATATCAAAAGGTTCTTGAAAACAAAAGAATATTCGGAGCAGGCCAAAGGGGACCAAAAGAGAACCATCCGAAGGCTCGCCAGCAGTTTCTTCCTAAGTGGGGAAGTACTATATAAAAGGACTCCCCATCTGAATCTATTGAGGTGTGTGGACGCCAAAGAAGCCGAAAGGATTATGAACGAGGTGCATTCAGGAAGATGCGGTACCCACATGAACGGGTACTTCCTCGCAAAGAAGATCTTGCGGGCCGGATATTATTGGATGACCATGGAGAAAGATTGTTTCAGCTTCCTCCGAAAATGCCACAAGTGTCAAATACATCGCGATTTGATCCATGCACCACCATCAGAATTACATCCCATGTCAGCACCCTGGCCGTTTGTTGCCTGGGGAATGGATTTCATCGGGCCAATCGAGCCAAGGGCCTCAAATGGGTACAAATTTATCCTGGTTGCTATCGACTATTTCACAAAATGGGTCGAGGCAGTCACATTCAAAGTTGTCACTAAGAAAGAAGTGGTGGATTTCGTGCACTCTAATATCATCTGTCGTTTTGGTATCCCAAAGACTATCATTACCGACATTACCGCAAATCTGAACAGTAACTTGATGAGGGAGGTATGTGAACAGTTCCAAATCACACACCGCAATTCCACCCCTTACCGGCCCAAAGCCAATGGCGCCGTTGAAGCAGCAAACAAAAACATCAAGAAAATTCTCAGGAAAATGATTCAAACTTCCAGGCAATGGCACGAGAAATTGCCCATTACATTATTGGGATATCACACGACCGTGCGCACATCTGTTCGAGCTACTCCTTATCTACTGGTTTATGGCACTGTAGCCGTAATACCCACAGAAGTTAAAACTCCTTCCCTTCGGATCATTGTCGAAGCAGAAATTGAGGATGACGAATGGGTCAAGACCCGGTTGGAACAGTTAACTCTGATCGATGAGAAAAGAATGGTCACAGTTTGCCATGGCCAGTTGTACCAACAAAGAATGGCCCGCACCTACAACAAGAAAGTGCGGCCTAGGAACTTCGAAGTGGGGAAACTTGTCCTAAGACGTATCCTCCCACACCACAAAGTGGCGAAAGGAAAATTCGCCCTGAATTGGAAAAATCCGTACATCATAAGGAAACTACTACCAAAAGGAGCACTGTACTTGGGGGACATCGAAGGAAATGACCCTGAAACCGCTATCAATGCTGATGCAGTCAAAAGGTACTATGATTGACCTTTTCATAATGTGGATGTTCCCAATCAAAATGACGAAGGATTTCATTCACGCTACCCCAAACACTACCCAAATTTGTAAACCCTTTGAGCCTGTTACTTTTCTTTGATTACCCTCTTTGGAACCTGAAAGTATTGTAAAACAAACAGAAGAAAAATCAAAACAAAAACCAAAACAAAATGTTTCCCTGAACTACGTTCGACTTGATTACGAAAGGATACGTAGGCAGCCTCTCCCTGGGGTTCAGTCACACCAAAATAAAATTCCACATTTCCCCTAAAAGTCTAAGCTGGGGCGAATGCTATGTTTTCACCTACGAATTCTAAAGTTGTAACTCAATCCAAATTCTTTCTACCCAAAACCCTGTTCAAGTCCTTCCAATCGATCGGCAAAGGTGTCCAAAGCTGGAGGATGCAGATGTTTGAAGCTGATACAAGCAATGAGAGAAATTAAAATGAGAAAGTCTTATCGGTGAAAACCCACACGGGCATCGTAAGGAGACAGTAAGAAGAGAAAATGAAATGAGAGAGTCTTGTTAGTGAAAACTCGCAAAGAGCACTACAAGGCGATAGTAAGAAGAGAAATGAGAGATGTTAGTTGGCGAAAACCCGCAAAGGGCGCCAATAATCGAAAAGGATAATGGATCACTGATACAGACACAGTCCGGGGCAAGTTTTCTCAGTCTCGAAGTGATAGTGATGATGAATTTCTGAGAGTCGGACGATTTACACGGATCAGGCATCCAGTCCAAAAGGCATGTCATGTTCATTGAGGTCCGCATGCACTCCAGATAAATCCTTCTTTCCTTTCCCCCAAAAGGGGTACCTCTCATTTAAATTCATTGTCCATTTTTTCATTTATTTTCTTTTAAATCCCTTTCGGTCTAACTCTGTTTCCGAAACTAAGGCAAAGAAAGAATGGCAAGACTGATTTACAGGGTTCTCATTTGACACGGGCCAGTATGAAAAATGCACCCAGCCTCGTCAGGGGGATCAAGTCGATCCCGACTGGACTTAGTGACCGATGCTTCAAACTCAAAACCCTTGAAAAGAGAAAATCAAATCAAAGCGCCTATAAAGGCAGAGGAAATTGAAAGGTGGAGTCCCACGTGGCTAACCATCTTGGCAAAAGTTTGAAAATCCGAAGTACTCCAAGTGCTCTGAAGCAGAAACAGAAGGCCGATAAAGGCAAAACAAAATCGGAAAGGTTAAGTCCCACGCGACTAGCCGTTGTGGCAAATCTATGGAGCCTGAATTTTACCGACGCTCCGGAAACCCAAAAACAAGTGAAAAGCCTACAAAGGCAGAATAAAGTTGAAATGTTGGGTCCCACGTGACCGATCACCATGATAAAATATGGAAAGCAAGGGTCCCTGGGTTTAGAAATGAAACCCAATCCCCAGCAAACAAGCAAGCGGTTGAGATCTTCGTCAAAGAGGCTGAGATCGAGCATTTTAAAATAATCAAGGCCACAAAACCAACCACCGTTTCAAACTAACAAATTGTTCTTTGTTTGAAAATACGAAACAGGTGCAACTCAAAAGCAACCGTGCAAAAAGCAGGTGAAACCAAAAGGAATTGCGCAAGAGTTAGAAGGAGCTCTGCAGCATTGATTCCAAAGAAAGGGAAGTTTCCTCCAAAAAATCTTTTCCCGCATGCATAAAAATAAAATAAGAAAAAAAGAGAAAAAGGAAAGAAAAAAAAAAGAACCGAAGTTGAAAATGATTCAAAACCTAAAGTAGTATAGGGCCTCTAATCCCCAACTACACCTTTTTCCAATATAGGGTATACAATCCCTACTTGATTTTATTTTCCAACATAGGGTATACACTCCCTAGTTGATGCCAATTAAGGGTATACACTCCCTCGTTGATGATTTTTCCAACATAGGGTATACACTTCATAGTTGATACCAATATAGGGTATACACTCCCTAGTTGATGATTTTTTCAACATAGGGTATACACTCACTAGTTTATGCCAATTAAGGGTATACACTCCCTAGTTGATGATTTTTTCCCCCAACATAGGGTATACACTCCCTAGTTGATGCCAATTAAGGGTATACACTCCCTAGTTGATGATTTTACCAACATAAGGCATACACTCCCTAGTTGATGCCAATTAAGGGTATACACCCCCTAGTTGATGATTTTTCCAATATAGGGTATACACTCCCTAGTTGATGCCAATTAAGGGTATACACTCCTTAGTTGATGATTTTTCCAACATAGGATATACACTCCCTAGTTGATGCCAATTAAGGGTATACACTCCCTAGTTGATGATTTTTTTTCCAACGTAGGGTATACACTCCCTAGTTGATGCCAATTAAGGGTATACACTCCCTAGTTGATGAGTTTTCCAACATAGGATATACACTCCCTAGTTGATGGCAATTAAGGGTATACACTCCCTAGTTGATGATTTTTTTTTTGATTTTTCCAACATAGGGTATACACTCCCTAGTTGATGCCAATTAAGGGTATACACTCCCTAGTTGATGATTTTTCCAACATAGGGTATACACTCCCTAGTTGATGCCAATTAAGGGTATACACTCCCTAGTTGATGATTTTTCCAACATAGGGTATACACTCCCTAGTTGATGCCAATTAAGGGTATACAATCCCTAGTTGATTTTATTTGGCAACATAGGGCCTCCAACCCCTAGTTGATTCTACATTTAGACATAGGGTATCCACTCCCTAGTCTACAATAACTCCGGGTGCACTGTTCCCGGCTTTTCATCGTTTTCCATAATAAAGTAGCATAGATTCCGTTGCAATAACTCACGAAATTTTCCTAGTGAAAACTGGGGCAGTAAATTTCGTTCGTTTGTTTTGATTTTGCGCAGATTACAATTTAGGACAATGGATTTGAGACGACCAAAATAAGACGTCCCAATTCAGAGTAAAAGAAACAAAGAAAAGGAAAGAGTTGAACCCCAAAGTACAGAGGCGGAAAAGATGTAACCACTCAAGACAAGATTAAAGTCATAAGTGGTACATGTCCTTTCTTGACCCGAAAATGCTGAAAATATTGAGCCAGCACCTACAACTAACGAGCATCAAGGTCCGGATCAAGTCTGTATAAAAGCAGCCAAGACCCAAGATCAGGTTTCAGAGGACTAATAGATAGGACTCTTGTAACTCATAGTTGATAGTTTTAGTCTAGTCTTTTCCATTTTTGCTACTTTGGTGTAATAAGGAGCTCAGCAGCAGTAACAACAGCAACCGCAGTGAAACCACAGGTACCCGGTAGTCCCAACTACCAAAACTTCCAGAACTACACTGACCTGATTCCTTTATAGCCAAAGATATGTAGGCAACCTTTGAAGCAGGGTTCGGTCGAACATTTCAAAAATGCTTCACAATGGAGTATGCGAATGGATAAAGTCGTTCATGACTGCTCACTTCGTCTTTGCCCGAAAACTCTTCATGTTTTCGAGCAAAGAGGGGCATCTGTGAGCACGTGATTTTTCACCCACGATATACTCCTACAAAATTCAATACAATAAATTAATTTTACAAATTTTATTGAATTTTAGTGATTAATTGTGAATTGTTTGCATTTGCATATTTATAATTCATCTTTTTAAAATTGCATCACTATTATCAAGGAATTATGAATTTATTATTCGTAATTAATTGAATTAAAATAATAGACGAATGATGGTTATTTGATGTAATGTAGTTTTGACAACTAATTACTAAATTAACCATTTTTTCCAATAAATCATGGATTTAATTAGGAGTATAAAATTAATTATTTTAATCTTAATTAATCTATGATTAGATGAAACAAGGCCAAATTAATTATTATATTTTTAGATTTAATTAGGTTTGGGTTTAATTAATTGGGGTTAATTAATTAAAGAATTAAGTCGGACTTGGGCTAAAATCACCCAGGCTCAATCTTGTCTCTACACTATGCAAATGACCCAGCCAAAGAACTACCCTAGCTTGCCCCGTTACACCCAAAACGACCACGTTTCGCCCCATGAAACCCCCAGCCATTGATATCTTGATCCAACGGTCCTAAAACTCAAAGACCCCCCACTATAAAACTGTTCCAAGCAACCCCCCCCCCCCCCCCCCCCCCACCCCCCAACCACCCACCCCCCCCCCT
>ML286395.1:0-38552 GCA_005239495.1 Nicotiana undulata | reverse complement strand
CCCCCACCCCATTCAACTCAAAGCCTAACACCCCCCTTAGAGATGACCCCCTTCGTCTCTCTCTTATCTCTCTAGCCTCGCCTGACTCCTTCGTCTGCCGCCCTGGCTCCGCTGGCCGGAAATCGCCTCCGACAGCGGAGCACCACCAATCGACCCCAGATTTTCACCAGATAATCCCCACGCCCCCCTCAACCACACCCCACAGTTGCTTTCCCCAAAAACTCACCCAAACGCCCTCAATCTTAATTACTACTGTTTTCTTTCTGTTTTTCTTCTAAATTGGTTCATCTTAATTACTTCCTCACATGTTTAACTAGTTTAATTTTATTTAGGGTTTCTTGAATCATAACAATCTTATAACTAATCAATTAGGGTTTCCAATTGTTAATAACTCTATTCTTAAAGGCTTGCCGGTTAATGTCTCGCATGACTAAGTTGAAATTAGGGTTTCAGATTCTCTTGAATGCTAGTTGTTAATTTACCATTAATGATGATTAGTCTAGAGTTCTTGATTTTCTTTATTGGTTAATTCTGAATTTCTCTTTAGAATGCTCCTTGTCAACCCATCTACTGATTTTAATACTGAAATTAGTTGTTTAATTAGGGTTCATGATTGTTTCTGCCTAGTTGATAGATAAACACTGCATATAGGTTTGTTTTGTTGATTGTTGCATATTAATTACTAATTTTGATTTGCTGATTAATTGTTAAGTTTAGGGTTTTCTGGATGAACTGATAATCCTTGCATATCAAGATTAAGGGACTATCCTAAACCATCAATCCAAATAAACCTAACATATAAAAGATTAATACTAATGTGGAGATTAGTTAACATATAAGCTAGTTTACAATAGGCAATAGTCAAAGAAAAATCATAAACTTAAAATAAAACCCAAGAATCAACTAAGTTTTACGAAATCAGCAAGCTTAGGTCAAGGTTTTAAAATAGGCAATTTAAGCTAGCTAAATACTTAACTAAGCTAATCATATAGTAACTTCACTTGATTTAGCTAAGTTTAAGATAAAAATGATTCACTTAGTCTTATTCTTAAGCTAAATTCAGCTTCTTCAAACTTAAGCTAATTTCATTAGTGCTGATCATCAATTAAAGTAAAGCTAATCACTTAACCCTAGTTACCTAAGGGTAATTCTAGGGGCTTTAAGGGGTAATATAGGTTTTAAACTAAGGAATCTTGGGTGTAACAACCCAAGAACCTTCAAAATGAACAAATCAGATTTTTTAGGGGTAGAAAAGTAATTTTAGGGGGCTGGGAATCTTCTAGAGTAGGGCAGTTGTCCCAAAAGATAAGGGTGACAGCTGCCTTTGTACTATTTTCAGCTTATTAGATAGGGAATATGCTAAGCATATCCTATCCCAAGTCCCCTATAAATACACACACCTTTTACCACTTAAGGGATCCTTTTTTAGAACTTTTGACTGCCTAAAAATCTGAACACACAGAAAATCATAGCACCTGCTGCTCATAAACAAAAACTTTCAAAATATCAATAGAGAAACAAAGAGAGAAAAGAAATGTCACGACCCAAATTCCAATTCAGGTCGTGATGGTGCCCAACACCGGAGTCAGGCAAGCCAACACTAGTTTGCTAACGAAATTACTTAAATTAATGAGATGTTCAAATACTTGTCCAGTTTTAATTTAAGAAGTCCATTAATGAAAGTTAGGAAGTGAGGCAAATTGATTTAAAGTAACTCAAAATCGTTTTCCAGCATAAACAGAGTAGCAAAATACTAGCGAGTCACCTACGTGTGCCAAGACCTAGTGTCACAAGTCCACAGGCGACTAGTGGAATATACAAATAGACAAAATAAATGTACAACTGTCTGAAAGGGGTAGACAGAAATATCCCAAAAATAATATAAACTCCAAAGTGCTGCTGAGGAACGACAGGTAGAGCAGCTCACCGTTAGTCTAGTCCAAGTAGCACTCTCAGGAACGCGCTCCGGTATGATAACCAGATGCACTAGCCTTAGGACATGTACAATTAAGTACATAAGCGTAGCATGAGTACATATAAACAAATATATACCCAGTGAGTATCTCGTTTAAACTCGAAGAAGTAGTGACGATAGGTAGACGTATTACTCACTAGGGTCGTTATCGATAATATGATTTAATGAATCTAGACAGGATTAACATTTATGGAAAGCAAGTAGACATGGAGCATCAATATATAAAGATAACAATCTACCTGCAAGTTCCAAGTAAAAATATTTAATAAAAATCACAAGTTTCTTTCCCCACAGAATACTTAAATTGGTAAGAATAATAAAAGACTCTCAATCAAGCACATAGCATATAATATGCCGAGACGTACGGCCGAAGCGACGCAAAATTTAAATGTGCACTGCCAAGGGTCGAGCGGCACGAACCATAGATACATCTATTACCCCTCTCGCGAATCAATCATGCGACGCGGTTGACATAAATATAAGGCTACCCCGCTCACGAATTATACATGCGACACGGGTGCTCGTAGACATACACAAAATTTATCAAGAATTTCAGGAATTTATCATGGTTCATAGTTGAAATCAGAGATTTAAGCACTTAAACTTACACATAACTTCCTAATATCCTCATATCAATTTCAAAAATAATAAGCAACTAGAAGCACATGTAAAGGTACAGGTAAGGCACATAAGGCATGCTTGTGAAATCCTAAATTCTACCCGACATAACATAGTAGTAGCTACGCACGGACTCTCGTCACTTTGCGCGTGCGTAGCCCCCGCAAACAAGGATAATTCAATCATTTACCTATGGGGATAATTTCCTCTTACAAGGTTGGAAAGGAGACTCACCTCGCGTAGAATCTACTTCCCGGGTCAAGAACACTCCCGAAACTCCAAACTTTACACCCAAGGACTCGAAACTAGTCAAATGATATATAAATATGTCAATGCATGCTCAAAGTATGGAAATTCTCCTACTTATTTAGTAAATTCCTTATTCTTGAAGAAATCCCAAAATACACTCCCGGGCCCACATGCTCGGATTCCGGAAATTCTCGAAGGAAACACTCACCCATAGCCTAAGGATCATTAATATATAGTTTTTGTATGATTTCATGGTAGAAAAGTGGTGAAATTCCCTAAAGTTCATCAACCCTAGGTTTTCACTCTAACCCCTTTGATTTCCACTAATTAGATGTTAATCTACCTAAGTTTTGGTGCATTAATCTAAGATTTAAATGGAAATTACTTACCTCTTAGTAGCTAGGCCGAATACCCCCTTGAAAGCCCTCAAAATCGCCAATAGAGGGGAAGAAATGGTGAAAATGGCCAAATCCCGTATTAAATGAGCTCACTGTCTTCAGTGATCTCGCACATGCGGCTCGAGAGACGCACCTGCGGTCTCGCACCTGCGAGCCAAAGGTCGCACCTGCGGAAGTGGCCTAGGAGGCCTGGGGCCGCACCTGCGGAGGAAGTCCTGCACCAGCGGGTCTGCGCCTCTGCGGAAAGAGGTCCGCACCTGCGGTTTGGACCAGCTCCCCTGGGGGTCGCACCTGCGGAGCCTTGACCGCAGGGGCGGTCTCGCACCTGCGACCTGGGCAACAACACCTGCGGTCACACCAGATCTGGTGTTCCCGCAGCGCTGGAGCTGCTGGTTTTTGGCTCCGTTTGATGTCCGGGAGGTACCTGGGCCCACCCGATCCCCCGTGAAATTATACCAACAAGTCCTAAATCATATTATGGACTCGCTCGAGCCTTCGTAACACCCAAAACAATGCTAAAACTAAAAATCACCCCTCAAAACCCCTAGAATCAAACTTAAGAATTTCTAAGTTCTTGAATTCGGTTTCAATGCGCCAAACCGGCCTATACTACTCGGAATGACACCAAATTTTGCAAATGAGTCATAAATGACATATCAGAACTATTCCTGGTCTCGGAATTCCATTCGGACCTCGATAACACAAAAACACGTCACAAACAAAATTATGAACTTTAGGAAACTCTATTTCGCTATTTGGCGTCGAAATGCTCCCGGGTCATCCAAAACCCATTCCGGACTTACGCACAAGTCTGAAATCATCATACAAAGCTACTAGAACCTTCGGAACTCGATTATGAGGTTGTTTACTCAAAACGTTGACCGAAGTCAAACTTGGCCTTAAAAGCCAACCTTAAGGAACTAAGTGTTCCCATACCATCGTAAATACTTCCGAATCCCGAACCGTCCGTCACCGCAAGTCATAAATCACTATAAGCCGTTACGGGAAGTCTTATTTAGAGAAACGGGGTCCGAATATGCAAAACGACCAGTCGGGTCGTTACAAGAAATCTAGCTATTTACTGCGAAGAAAATCTATACTGCTTTTATTTTCAGTTTCTTGCTTAATGGTCTGATTCTGAGGATTTTAAGCTCCATATTCGAAGTTTCTGGGTTGTTTTTATACTGGTCTTGTTATGGGTTTTGATTGCTGCTGATCTGCTATCTATTGTTGCTGGGTTTTCTCCTGTCTCTTATTAATTTCCACCTCTCCCTGGACCTTTATTTGGTCGAGATCTCTTTTGCTATTTTTCTCTTTGAAAAGGTATGTAACAGCTCATTCTTAATGAAATTTCCAGATCTGAACTTTTGTTTTCCATTGCTGTGCAAATCTGTTATTTTGTAATCGAAATTTCCTTCTTCTGTTTGTATGAAAAGCTAAAAATGTGATATTCAGATGCTTGTTGATATTCTTAACATGTTAGTTGATTTCTGTTTTAACTGGTTTATAGATAATTGAATTCGAATAAGTGTTATTCCTGATATATGTGAATCTTTCGAAACCTACCTTAAGGAATATATTCTAGTTTCCTAGGATGAGTTGCATTAAAGGAGGCAGATCTGACCTATTAATGGTCAGCTTCTCTCCAAGAATGCATAAATGTCTTCTTCTTTTTTGGTGAGAAAGTGTATAAAAAATGCAGGTTGAGTCACAAAGTATTGCTGGGGCTTGCACAGGAGCAACAACTTTCATTTTTTTTATTATCTCATTTTTAGGAAGTTGTATTTTTTAGTAGAAATTGTATTTTTTTCGAGTTCTATATTTTCATATTTGTAAAATAAAAAGGGGACTGGACATTATGAACTCATATTCAGTTTTTTGTACAATTTCAGTGATATGAACTGTTAGCATTTGATTCGGATCCAAAATCCCCTTTTGAACAATTTTAGTATAAAAAATGAATTTGTCTGCAGACTCCAATTTTTTTTTAAAAAGAAATCTGTTCTAGGGAAACTCCTATGATTTACTAAAAAATTTCCCTTTTCGGCTCTTGATGAATTCTCAAATGAATAAGTATAAATTTTTCTATTCAAAAGCATTTCCTATGAATCTGTACTCAAATCAGTCTCCTTGTAAGCATTTACTAAGATTCTGGAAATAATCACTTCATATTCAATGACTTTCAAAATATATAAACCGGAATTTGTAGTTCAAATAATTAAACTTCCTGAATTTACAACAACAGACATTCGAACGCCTTTGAATAGGAGTCAATATGTATGGATCATGATTCGAAAAACATGTATTTGTGTCATCTGAAGTTAATAAAACTACTCTACTATAGCTGGAAGTGTTCAGTTGATTCTTTTAAAAATATCAGTTTGTGAATTAGTAACCTTTTAGATTTCTTGTAAAACTTTCATTTGTTGGCATGTTTCTTTATAGCATTACATTAGCTTTATTTCTTTCATAGCCAGCCATGATTAGGATCGGCCAAATGGGTAAATAATAAATCGGGCTAAAATACGGCCATAGCCCAAACATTTGACCTTTAGATAGTAAATATAATACTAGATAGCCTTGTACATATCCTATAGGCTAAGAGCATCTTTCCTTGGATTAAAATGGCAAAATCTAGTAAGTGATCAAATATTGCTTCAAATAAGTATCCTTAAAAAATGTCACCATAACCTACACTTGGGTGTGGCAACTCGTGCCCCCGACTCTCACTTCAAACATTAATAAAAATCACACGTAGGAATCACGGGTGCATTTCATGTGACGTGATTGCGATGTGCTCAAAAACAACAACTGCACGTCATCGTGACTTGTTCTAAGATAAATCCATAAATATCCAAATTGATTTCTACACATATCCCGTAAAACTAAAAATACCTCTTTAGATAGAAAACCTAGAGAGTAATTGAATATCACCTCAAAATAGGCATTTTAAAACCGTCACGACCATAGTCTTGACTATATAATCTACACTCGGGTGTGGCAACTCATGTACCTGACTTTAACTCAAAACCATAATAAAAATCATATGTTGTAATTGCGGGTGCATTTCATGTGGCGCAGTTATAACGTGTCCAAAACAAACAAGTGCACGCCATCGTGACTTGTTTCAAGATAAATCCATAAATTTTAAAAGCGGTTGAAAGTTAAAAAGGCTAAATGCACAATAGGCTAAAAATACATAAATAATCAAATAACTTAGGCCAAATATTAATATTAAGCGACCGTGCTAGAACCACGGAACTCGGGAATGCCTAACACCTTCTCCCGGGTTAATAAAAATTCTTTACTTGGATTTCTGGTCGCAGACAAAATAAAACAGAGTCTAAACTTCCTCGGTTTGGGATTTCAATAAAACGGTATCCCGGAACATCGTCAAAAATTCGGGTGGCGACTCTGAATACTAAAATAAATCCCAAATCCGAATAATATCACTTAAAGTGGAAAAACTCCCTTATTTACCCCTTCATTATTCCGTTGGTGAAAAAAGGAGGTGTGACAGTAATCATCGTCTTCGTCGGTCCCTTGCTTGTCTGGTTGGGTCGAGGCTGGCAGCGGTGATTGCTATTTGGCCCCTTGTTTTGTTTCCGACCTTTGCTCCTTTGATGTTGCAAGTGTTGATATTGGAATTACTTCATCGATTGCAAACATCTCCTTTGCGGCCGGTTGCTCCCCGTAGATCGTCTTAATCCCTTCTGTCGTCGGGAATTTTAACACCTGATGAAGAGTCGAAGGTACTGCCCTCATGTTGTGGATACATGGACTCCCGAACAGGGCGTTGTATCTCATGTCACCCTCGATTACATAAAACTTGTCTTCCTGATATGGTACCGATGACATTTACTGGTAATGTTATTTCCCCTTTAGTTGTTTCGCATGTCATGTTGAATCCATTCAGGACTCGGACTGCGAGTACGACTTTGTCTTGTAGACCGAGCTATTCCACGACCCTTGACCAAATGATGTTGGCCGAGCTACCTGGATCAATTAACACACGTTTAACCCGAATTTTATTCACGGGTACAGATATTACCAGTGAATCGTTATGGGGTTGTACGATTCCTACTACATCCTAGTCGTTGAAAGATAGAGTGCCTTCCTGTACGTAATCTCAAGTTCGTTTTTCCCTAGTGATGGAAACCTTGGTGCGTTTCAACATCGACCCCTGTGGGATATCAACCCCGCCAATGATTATGTTGATGACGAGCTGGGGTTCCTCTTGCTATGCCTGTTTGTTAGAATCTCCTGAAGTGATTCTTGGATCGATCGCTCAAGAATTCTCAGAGGTGCCCGTTGTTGAATAAACGAGATACTTCCTCCCTCAAGTGTCGACAACCTTCGGTTCTGTGATTGTGTGTGCCATGGTACTTGTATATCTGGTTAGGATCCCTTTGTGTTGGATCGGTATGTAGAGGCCAATGCCATTTGGTATCTTTGATGCGTCAAATAGCTGATAGAATGGCGGCAACATCGACATTAAAGTTGTATTCCGATAGCCTTGACGCATCTTTGGGCCCGATTTTGATACCCAATTCCTCAAATTATTTGCAAACTTGCATATAAGTTTTCTAAATTACTCTTTGTAATAATGAGTATTTTCCCTACCTCCCCTGCATTTTATTTCCTGCATTTCATAAGGCTATCATTCCGCCTTCCGAGGTTCTACGCTACCTCTCTCCGCATCTTATTGCATTACGCTAAGTTCCTTTCTACCTTTTCAAAGCAATCACCTTATTTATTTACGCCTTCTTACGGGCTAAGCTCTGCCCTCTTTCTTTTCGCAAATCGCAAGACTAAGCTCTGTCTTGCCAACATCATATTACTGCATTCTTCATGGGCTGAAATATCGCCAACTTATCCAAATGCGTCATCGTTTGGAGGCACCATCCTCATGGCCCAAGAACATCATTTCATAGCCTGCGGATCTCTTTTTCAACCTGCATATCATTATTCAATGGCATCATCATTCATATGCACCATCCTCATGGCCCGAGAACATCATTTCATAGCCTGCGAATCCCGCGCTGAGCGATTCATGGACCAAGACATCATGGTCTAAGGACATCATCCTAATTGTCCAAAGACAACATTCATAGTCCGACTGGAACTTGCATCATGTTTATATTATGCACAATATACGCTTGTTCTCTATATGCAGGTAACCCGACCGGAACAACCAACCAGGCAGGAGCAGACCACTCCAGTTCTTCGACATCACCCCGTAAGAACTTCCTACTTTTACCCTACCATGCACCTTGCGTCCATTCTTGTGAAACATCACCGGTATATTTCACTGATGATCCCGGAACTACATACGGCCTGATTCCTGTAAAACCAGGCATATGTAAGCAGCTCAAAAACAAGGGTGCGGCCAATTTCTATCCGCAGTTTCATCTCGGTCAAAATTGGCCATCATATCTTTACCCGACAACTCTTTCATCCTTCCCGGGTAAAGATGGGCAGCTGTTGATACCCAATTTTTCCTCAAATTATTTGCGAACTTGCATATAAGTTCTAAATTACTCTTTGTAATAATGAGTATTTTTCCCTATTTTTTCATATTTTTATTAAATTATTTTTCTGTTTATTTTAATATTTCATATTTAAATAATTCATAAATTGTACTCTAAATAAATTCAAAATATTTTCCAGTTCAGTATGTCATTCATAATCACTTTTTACTTATTAAAATCTAATTATTTCATAAACAGCCAAATTGGATCTTATTTAATTACAATTACAATCACTTTGCAATTATGGCCTAATTAGACATTTTATACCTTTTAAAATTCTAATTTATGTTTCTTACATTTTTAATATTGTTTGAGTATTGTAATTTTACCTATTTTAACTTTATTTTATTTTTATACAACTATTAGCTATTTTAATTAATTAATTATCTATTTTTACAAGTATTTAACAATTAGCCATATTATTTTAAATTCTAGCCACATTTTAACCTAACCTCTAAACCCAATTAACCCAAACCAGACCCCAATTGAACAACCTAACCCAATCCTAATTTTAACTCGGCCCAACCCCTGATTAGATCTGAGCCGTTGATCAAATAAGATCAACGGCCCAGATCATTTCTTTCCTTAATTAACTCTACCTGACACCCCCCTCCCTGTCTCACTCTTTCGAGACCCCTCATCTCTCTATCTATGGTCTTTCCCTCTCCCTTCTCTCTAGAACCTTCCTGGTCACTTCCTTCTCCGATGAAGTTCCGCCTGTCTCCGGCCACCTCCGACTTCCCTGCTTTCGACTACCAGCCTCAATGACGCCTCATTTTCCAGTTCACCTCATCTTTGAATCTTCTAAGGGTTTCTACCATGCCAAATGGCTACTGGAGTTCCTGCTTGGGAGGTTTTCTGGCCTCCTCCGGTGGGGTTTTGATACGACCATGCCGCAATCACCATTACCTTCGAGCTTCACAACAGGTTCTCCGGTTATCTTCAATTCTCTCTGAAACCCTAATTTTTTTCTAAACCTCTCAGATCTATGGTGTTTCTAAATGTTTCAAGCCTGTTACTTTATGTTTTACTTTATTCTCAACTAAATCTTTAAGGTCCATCAGCTTAAACGTTTTGCTTACTTTTTAAAATTAGGGTTTCTTTGAGTTTCTGCACTTGTTTGAAACTTATTTCTTCCTTATGTTTAAACTTTTCCTTTGCATATCTCTACTAATTCTATGCTCTTACCGCTTTTTAACTTGCCTATGTTGAAAAGCCCTAATTTGTTTTAGACCTTTCTGTTTGGTTCTTCCTACTGCCTATTTCTTGTTAAGTTTTTTGTGATTATCATGCTTCGAATGATTCTGTAGTTTGTTTGTGGAATCTCGGTGTGATTATATTCATATGTTGTTCATCTCTTGCCTCTTTCTGTCAACGTTGCTAGACCTGTCTGTTGCTATGATTTTTTGTCTTACTTATTTATATGCTGAAGTATGGTGTTATAGCTCTCTCTTGACTGATTCTAATCTCCTTACTTGATGGCTTGATTGAAAGGTTCCTGTAAAACCTTAGAATGTTATTCGATTGTTTAAATTAATTGATTTGATGTAGTATTTTATTCTATTGAATCACTCCTTAATTGGAGTTTCTGAACTTGCAAGATGTTTATCAGAGAGATTTTATTATGGGATACAATCGAAGGGCTCATAAAATTCAAAACTTGAGGTCTTAATTGTTTACCCTATTGCTTAGTAAAACTGATTCTCTCCTTGTGGAGTCTTGACTGATTTTCATTTACCTTATATGGCTATGTGTTTTACCGTTTGAATTTGAATCCCTTGACCTAAGGGAGTGATTGTCTTGAATCCTTAGTTAATTGATTCCGAGTTTCCCTATTACTTAACGGTCTTGGATCCTTTCCTTATTTAAGTATGGTACTTATTTTCCTTTACCTTGTGTGGCTGCATGTCTTTACCATTTCTGAGTTTGAATCGCATAATTCAAGGGAACTGTGTCATTGATTTCCTGACTGATTGGGATTCTGCCTTCTCTTATTACCATGCATTTGTGATTCTTACCTTATTTGATCACCTGGTTTCAACTATAAATACTTATGCTCTTTCATTAACCAAAAGAACATGAACACACATCAATACTCTATATTACTCTCTTTTGCTCTTTCTTTCTGTCTCTCTTTGCTCTATTTGCTGCTCTCTACTCTTGCCTATTTTTAGCCGGCTGTAAGCCAAGGCTAATAGTGCTATCACTTTGCTCTCTTCTTCTTTTCTCTCTCTCTTAACACTGCTATGTTCTAATTTAAGTTTACAACATCCTAAAATAATATGTTTCAATACTGGTTAAGATTCTTGTTGTTTCTTTTGTGCTTTTACTTATGGTTCTATTTCCTACCATGTAACTAGTATGTCTACTCTATTTCTATGATCTCTCTTCTTCTTCTAGCCTAACATGACTCATGTTTTCCTCTCTATGATTCATCATGGCCTATGTGACTCTTTTACTTCTTCTGTCTGCATATCTAACATCTCTTTATGTATTTTTCTTTATCAATTGCATGGCTTCTAATGCACCTATAATACTTAGTATTCTCAGGTTTTGTATCTCCATCTATAATATATGATAAACTCTTGGCATATCACATCCTGTGAAAATCAGTAACTTTGTCCTAAGGACTGATTACTGCAAATATGTTGCTACCATTACTTGTCCCTAATCCCTTTTCCCCTATTTGTGTTTGCTTTCTTGAATTCTGCATTGAGTTATGACCATTCTACTGCTTCCTTTTCAAATTGGTTTTTCATAAAAGATCTTTATATTATCCTCTAAAGCCATGTTATTTCAAAAATCCCTTTTAAACTCAACTCTTTTTAACTACTCCTTCCCGCACTTCACACTACTCTTAGACCTTTAGGTTCCACCCCCTCAGTGTGAGCATTTCTTAGGGACCTTGAGTTCCCTCTGGACTTTGACACACTGAGGCAGGTAATTCTACACTGCACCTATCTCAACTTTGGCAATTGCCGGGTGCTGGTATTGGCCAGGGTCCTCACAAGGGCCTTTGGGAGCTTTGCCGCACCCAGGCTATGTAAGGCTGTGAAGCTCGAAAGGGGTGAGGCTGGAAGGTTGGTCCTGTTTGAAGGCTCCCTATAGAATAACTTCTTATTTTTCTCTTTGCAATTACTGTAATTCATTTGCTATGGTCTGTAATAATTTGTAAATAAACGATTGGGGCTGGATAGTGAATATGGGAGGGAATTATGCATGTTTAGTGTAGTATGGGTAGAAATCATGACTTAGGCTTTATTTCCCTATGTGTGCAATAGTATCATGCTTAGGACATGCATTAAAAATCCCAGTATAACTAAACGAGTAACAAACGGCTGTCATAATGTATTGCTCATGTATGTCATAAACATGACATATAGAAACCATGTCTTAGGATGATACTTTGTGCATTAGATATCCTGCCCTTAGGACTTCTTATTTATCAGAACTTGAATGCCTAGTTAACATAATCTAATACCTCCATAAAATATGTTTAATCTACTTGAAAGAATTTCCTGCAAACATATATCTATTTAAATCATAATCCAAATATGCATGTTCACCCTTTTAAAATAAGTAGGCAATGTATACAACGCCTAGGCAAACTTTAGGTCTGATACGTATTAAAACCAAATCAATTACGTTCTACTAGTTTAATCAGTTCCCTTTAAACATTTTGAACCCTGCTGTTCCCACTCCTGTTTTACCTCACTGAAGTTCATTTTACTTTTATTAAAACTCCTGCTCTATTTTAAACAGTCTCGAAGTTGTGCATCTATTTCCTTTTACTGATTTTTACTAATTCCTGTTCTATTATGTTGTCAAGCTACTGGGTTTTCAAAGATACCTCACTCTACTCAAAATCATGCCATTTCGAATCCTTGATCTGTATTTCCCTAAAGCTACTATATTTTGATAAAAGTTACTATATTCTGATACCATCTCACTACTTCTTTTACTACAAGTTCTCTGTAAACTAATAAATATTACTCTATGTTAAGACACTGTATTTTAGTCCCTTCTCTTTTAAAATCACTATGTTACTTCAAACCCATGCTTTATTGACTTCCTTCTCTGTTTTCTGAAAGCTTTAAATCACTGCGTACTTCTAAATCTTACCGCTGCCTTTAGTTATTGTAATTTTGAAAATCAACTACCCTTCAAGTCACTCAGTCTTAATTAAATTTTCTGTCTTCATTAAGTTTTCTAACCCAGATTCCTACGACCTACTATTTTACTAAAATTCCTATTTTGAACTCCTGTCTTGAGACTTTAATCGTGTTTGAGACGTGCTACTTACATGTCTATGTGTGGAGGGACCTGTGAGCCTTTCTTTGTCTTTATATGTTCCCTTATATGTGCAGTCCTACTTGTTTTGTATGTCGCCTAGTATTTTGTCCTTTAAATCTAAGGGTTCAATCTAGTTCCTGCCTTGTAGGATTAGTAGTCCTAAACACCCTCCAGGACTTATAGGATGGGACGGGTAATGGCACGCAATAAGCATTCGTAACCAACACACGCATTTTCAAATAACCTTTACGGGGTGGGAAGGGTAGAATACGGATATGATGACCGGTGCTCTAATACCACGTGTAGCCGCCTCTTCGAGGTGTGACATGCTAGGTATTGCATTGAAGTGATCCGTATTACTTTAAATCTAGGACAATTCTTTTCAAAATGTTTATTCCAACGTTATTCAAAAACCTTTAAAGATTTTCATACTTGTTTGAAATCCCCTCTTATATGAACCTTACTTGTTACTTGTTCACTGTCCAAATTCACAAAACTTATTGGCTGGGACCCACAATTGTTGATCTTGAGTGGTGCCAAACACCTTCCCCTTGGGATGATTTCAAGCCCTTACCCGATCTCTCCGTACCTAACCCGTGCGATAGAAAAAAGGGGGCGCGACAGCATGGCGACTCTGTTTGGGAATTCTGCCCTAGGCTTATACCATTACAATTTGCTTTGTGAATTTGGACCTTTAATTTACCTTTAAATGCTTATGCCTTTTCCTATTCCCCGTTACATGTTATTAATTATTTACTTTTTACAAGTATTTATTTCACCCGAACGTAACTAACATATCTTCATGTCTTCTTTGTAACCGCTTTCCATTATAACTGTTGTATTTCCTTTCTTTACCATTTTCCTCAACGTGAAAATACATGCCTATCTGTTTTAATGTTTATTGTTACATATCATGCTCCGCATTCATATTCCATTCGTGCCAAACAAATCCTATAGCAACGCTTACAATAAGTAGTTGCGCTATTCCAATATTATCACCCCTAAATTAGGAAAGGCGTATTTACGGTAAAACCAGTCGATCAGCGGTACAGTCGACGGTTCCGTGCCTTCCCCCTTGAGTTGTCCGCTCAAGGGTACCAGTCTAAAACCCCAATAGAAACCTTACTTTATTTATGTTGCATGCATCATGGTCAAATCTAGCCAGGCTAACGTGTTGTCCGCACAATAGCCTTAAGATAGCCTTGTCCAAAGTCCATTGGGTTTTCCTGGAACCCAAAAGGACGCTTTCATGTTCTGTGCATTTATTTGGAGAACTTAAATGCTCATTGCTATTATTGATGTTAAACAGTCGAGTCCGGTGGGGGTAAGGGCCTAACCTGTTTATTTTTCAGAGATGAGGCACGAGGTCCCCAGATTCGGCATGGTCACCAACATCCACCCAAAACTTCTAAACTGGTGGGAACACTTGCATTCAAGTGACAAAACAGCAGTCAGAAAACACCTGGGCAACTTGCCCTCTCTCTTGGACATTCAGCCTAATAACATGATGATAGAGGCTGCCACCTTATTCTGGGACTGTGATCGGTCGGTTTTTCGATTTGGGAACAATGAAATGACACCGCTGCTAGAGGAGATAGGGGGTTTAGCTGGTTTGCCTTGGGAGTCTCAAGGGTTATTGATGCCTGAAAACCGAATAGGCCGGGGTTTTCTCAAGATGATGGGACTCAAGAAGAATCCGGATTTAGTCTGCTTGGAAGACTCGTACATCCCTTTTGACTATTTGTATGAGAGGTATGGCTGTAGTCAGTCTTACCACACCTACCAGGAAGAGTTCGTCCTCACCTCTCTAGGACACATTCACCGTCGGGTATTCGTCTTCATATTCTACTTTTTGGTATTGATGGTCTTCCCGACAAAGAAGGGGAGAATCCACACCAGATTGGCTATGGTTACCAAGAATCTGATAAAAGGAATCGACGGACAGGATTTCAGCATTGTACCCATGATTGTTGCTGACATATACCGAGCTTTGGAGAACTGTCAACGAGGAGCGAAACATTTTGAGGGTTGCAACCTGCTACTTCAGCTTTGGCTCACCGAGCATTTGCAAAGGGGTGACTACCGTCAAGACATACATAGGAGAGTTTGGGATGATCATATTGCTTTCCATCATCCAAAGCGTATGAACTACATCCTGACATGTTTGCACAGCCAGAAAATGCCAATGGATGGGTCGAGTTATTGGAAGATCTGACCGAAGATCAGATCCAATGGATGTTCGAGTGGTTCCCGACCAACGAATTCATCATTCGGACTAGAGACACTTCGTTCCTGATATTGATTGGTCTTAGAGGGACATACCCTTACGTACCGATTCGCGTCATGAGGCAGGCAGGAAGGAAGCAAGTCGTCCCGAGGGTCGAGAAAATGAGTCATCTCATGTCGGACTTCCAAGATGATGACAGCCCCCACAAGTGTCAAGCTCAGCAATTGTGGCACTGCAGGATCCGGTTGGAGAAGGATACTAACGAGCCCGACAAGTACCACGCTGGTTGCTCTCCTTACTATCTGTGATGGTTGGAAGATAACTGGGAAGGGAATATTGAGCCAGGGTTCGCTCGAGGACATAAGTTCATAGATGAGAAAGCCGAGGCAACAACTAGGCTCAACCAGCTTCGCAAAAGGCTCTGTGACTGTGAAGAAGATCATCACAAAATCCACATAGCCAACAAAAAGCTGATCGAGGAATGGAAGGACATGGGCATCACTTCCACCCAGAGGCTAGCACACTTGGAACGAGGCATAGTTGACTTGGAGGAAAAGTTCCTTAGGAGGATCGAGACTTGTCAAAAGACCGAGGGAACTGAAGTAGGAATTCTAGCCAAGACCTACTTACTGCTGGGACTCCGCGAGATGGGAATGTTGATCAAGGCAAGTAGAGGTGCCGAGTCTGGGGAAGGTCCTTCTGAGACCAAATAGATAGGATTTGTCTTTACTTTGCTTTTGATGTAATAAGTCCACTGGCCATTAGTGACATTTTACATTTTCGTATTTTTAGAGTCAAGTTGGATTCGTCTATTTATTACCAATAAAATGAGGCATTTGGTATTTAAGTTCACCAAATTAATTTTTCGTTAGGCCTACCTCAGGCATAAAGAGGTTCCCCAACTTAGGATGCGTTTTATATTTTCGCACTACGTGTTTAAATTACCGCAATATTCTTCATAATCCTCACTAACTTCACTACCTTTTTTGTTATTTATTCCCCTTCCCTAAAGGTTAGTTTGTGCACTCTGGCATCAACAGCTTATTGCACCATATCAAAGGGCCCTCCTCCTACTCCTCCTCCAAGTCCTCCTAAAGGGAAAAGTAAGGGTAAAACCAAGATGGCAGATGCAAGTGGTACTAGAAAAGACAACAGGGATGAACAGGTTGAGATCATTGATGGTCAGGGTATTCAGGTTCTGCACGAGGGTATGTCTCCACTAGAGAAGAAGCTACTGAAGTTCCAAGAGGAACTTGACCAAGTCAAGAATTTGGCCCACTTATCATTCTCCCTCAACTTCCCAGGCGTTCACTTCCCAAATACTCTGAACCCCACTTTACCCCAAAACGTCCCCAAACAACCCAATCACCCCAAAGATCCCGTTCTACCAGCACCACGCAACACATGTCACTACAACACTCCACCTCTCTAGGATCAGACGAGAGACCACCTCAAGGCTTATGACAACCCCATTTATGTGAAAACCGTAGCTCATTCCACACCGCATACCTATGAGTCCGACGAGAAGGACAATCTTATCAGGAATCTGGCCGAGGAACTCAAGAAATTGACCAACCGAGTTCAGGGCGTCAAAGGAGTTAAAGGGGTTGAGGGATTGAACTATGAGGATCTTTGCATACAGCCCAATGTTGAACTGCCCGAGGGGTACAAACCTCCTAAGTTTGAGATGTTTGATGGTACTGGTGACCCGAGAGTCCATCTGAGGACTTACTGCGACAAATTGGTCGGCGTGGGGAAAGATGAAAGGATCCGCATGAAACTCTTCATGAGGAGTTTGAAAGGTGATGCACTATCCTGGTACATCAACCAGGATCCAAAGAAATGGATCAATTGGGTGAATATGGCTACGGACTTCATGGATAGATTCAGATTCAACACGGAGAATGCACCGGATGTGTTCTACGTCCAGAACTTGAAGAATAAACCAACAGAGACTTTTCGCGAGTATGCTACTCGTTGGAGGTCAGAAGCTGCCAAGGTCAGACCGGCCTTAGAAGAGGAACAAATGAAGAAATTCGTTGTGCGCGCTCAGGATCCTCAGTACTATGAGAGACTGATGATGGTCGAAGGGTACGAGTTTTCTAATATCATCAAGTTGGGAGAGCGAATCGAGGAAGGCATCAAAAACGGTACGGTTACTAATTTTGAAGCCTTACAAGCTACCAATAAAGCTCTGCAATCCAGTGGTGTGTCCAAGAAAAGGGATGTAGGAGCCGTGATGGTGGCACAGCAAGCCAAGTCCCCTCCCAAATACCAAGTATACCCCGCACCTTCCTTCACATACTAACTAGTTCCAAGCTACCAAACACCTTCACCTCAATACCAGACACCCTCACCCACTTACCAAATTCCACCATCCACATATCAGCCTACCTCGCCCAGATACTCATAACCGGATCCCGTCTATAATGCCTACAATTCCCAACCTTCTCACTATCAATCACCACCCAATCGCTAAAACTTCCCGAGACCTCGCCCAAACTTCGACCGCCGTCCACCAAAACAGTATACTGCCATAGCTGAACCAATTGACCAATTATATGAAAAGCTTAAAGCCGCCGGTTATGTCACACCCATCCCCGCTGTCATCCTTGAGAACCCATATCAGTGGATCAACCCAAATAAAACATGTGCTTATCACTCCGGCATGAAGGGACACACCATCGAGGAATGTCGTTCCTTGAAAGACAAGATACAAACCCTCATAGATAACAAGATCATTATAGCCAAGGACTCTGCTCCTAATGTTCGCAATAATCCACTGGCCGACCATAAAGGCGGTGTCCACACGATTGAGGTTGAAGATGATTGGGATCCCGAGGGATCAATTGGGCTAATTGCCGAGGGTGATCCGAAGAAGCCTGCGATTACTCTTAATCCGATCGTGGTCCAGATGCAGCCACTGAGGAAGTTGAGGTAAACATGTCCATTCCACTTAAGTTTGAATCAAGACCACCCGCCGAGGGAAAGGCCCCAAGACCGATCGAAGTCGAGTTTGTGTGACCGCTCGAAGTTGCAATCCGACCATCTAAACATATACTCCAACAGGAATAAGAATGACCACACCTATTCCAGTGGCAATGTCAACAACGACACCCTTTTACTCAGACGCCATTCCATAGGACAATACCGCTGAAGCAAGGAGGAAAGGTAAAGGAAAGCCTGAAGAAGCCATCGCTGCACAGGGTATGACAAGAACTGGCAGAGTTTATACCCCTGAACATTTGGCCGAGTCTAGCAAGCAGGCAAACCACTGTCCCCCCATCATTGAAACAGGTTCAGACGACCAGTGGAGAAAGATACAAGCCAAGGAATACTCAATCCTCGACCAGTTGAACAAAACGCCAGCTCAGATATCCATCATCTCCCTGTTACAAAACTCTGAAACTCACAGGAGTGCTTTGCTAAGGGTGCTGAGAGAAGCATACATGCCAGACAATATGACCAGTGGGGAAATGGCCAACATGGTGGGCCAGATACTGGAGAGTCACAAGATCACTTTCCATGAATATGAGCTACCACGCGAGGGGCTAGGGCATAATAGAGCACTACACATCACCGTACAATGGGAGGATCATTTCATCACAAGGATCCTAATTGATGGGGGTTCCAGCCTCAACATCAGTCTGCTGGTCACACTCAAGAGACTAGGCAAGAGTCTACATGAGATAAAAGAAGGAGAGATCAACGTAAAGGCCTTCGATGGTTTGCAGAGGTCCACCTTGGGAGAAATCACCTTATTCTTACAGATGTGACCAACTTGGTTCGATGTGGATTTCCAAGTGATAGATGTGCCTACATTCTACAACTTACTATTGGGACGACCTTGGATCCACACGGCTGGGGCCGTGGCATCAACCCTACACCAAGATGTGAAGTTTGAATGAAATCACCAAGAGGTAATCATTCATGGCGATGGTAGCAACCATATCTACGGTCGCCAGACCTTTTCGGTCATCGATGGGAGGAGGAAGTTGGGCGGATAAATATATCACAAAGTAGAACGTGTTAACGCCATTGACAAAGACAAGTGGTGGGGCAGTAAGACCGAAAGCATATTGAACTTGCAAGGGTACGAGCTGGGTAAAGGGCTCGGTAAGCATCTTCAAGGAATAACAAAGCCAATAACACTCAAGAAGCACGGTACTACTTTTGGTCTAGGGTACGAGTACACTTGGAAAGAGTTCAAGGACTGGTCGCCACCATGGCGCGATCCCTATTACCAATTGGAGAAGCCAATACCTCGCATAGAGTAGACTTTCCAGCCAACTGACATCACATATGGTACAAACGAGGAGGAAGCGCTAGCGGAAATAAGGGATCTATTTCTGGATAATGAGGATATGGACTGTTGTGTCATTCTTGAAGAGGAGGGGGAGGAAGTCCCTTCCATACAAGTCGTGAGCAAGGGATCACATCTCAACAATTGGTCCATCAGGACAACCAAAGCCCGTCGAGCCTCGGGGTAGCAAGGCTAACAAAACGAGCATTATTTACAGTTTATTTATTTAAAGAATTTTCTTCCTTTTTGCATTTTTAATTTCTGCAAGAAAGAGCTCCTATGTTCAAACAATTATTCAATTTATCAAAGCATTTCCAGTTTCTTTATAAATCTTATATTTACTCGTTATTGTTTTCCTCCCCATTACTTTATTTATACAGAATTACTATTACTTATCTTGATGAACCGACGACCGTGACCTGCAACGAGGCAACGCAACAGACGGATCTCGAGTCAGACGAGGATGATATACCTGAGGACATTATTAAGGAGGTTGAGAACTTTGAGAACAGACCTAAGTCTAACTTGGACGAGACTGAGGTCGTGATCCTGGGAAACGTAGAGACCGTCAAAGAAACACGCATCAGCATTCATCTGTCACTGTCAAAAAAGGAGGAATATACGAAATTCTTAAGGGAATATGAGGACATATTCGCCTGTTCATATGATGACATGACTGGCCTCAGTACATCTATTGTGGCCCACAAACTGCCAACCAATCCAGCATGCCCACCCGTGAAGCAAAAGCTCAGAAAGTTCAAGCCAGACATGATCTTGAAAATCAAAGAAGAGGTCACCAAACAGATCAACGCCTGGGTTCTCCGAGTGGTCGAATATCCTACATGTTAGCTAACATTGTGCCTGTACCAAAGAAAGATGGGAAGGTCAGAGTCTGCGTCAAATACCGGGATCTCAACCGGGCCAGTCCAAAAGACGACTTTCCCTTGCCAAACATACACATCTTAATTGACAATTGTGCCAAGCACAAACTGCAGTCCTTTGTAGATTGTTTTGCGGGTTACCATCAGATTTGGATGGATGAGGAAGATGCTGAGAAAACGGCCTTCATTACGCCGTGGGGAGTGTATTGCTACAAGATGATGCCATTCGGTCTAAAGAATGCAGGGGCCACTTACATGAGGGACATGACTACTATATTCCATGATATGATTCACAAAGAGATAGAGGTATATGTAGACGACGTCATCATCAAATAAAAATAAGCTGTTGATCACATGGAATATCTGAGAAAGTTCTTCAACAGGTTAAGGAGATACAATCTGAAACTTAACCCTGCAAAGTGTGCGTTCGGGGTTCCTGCTGGCAAGCTGCTAGGGTTCATTGTAAGTCGTCGAGGAATAGATCTAGATCCATCAAAGGTCAAAGCCATCCAAGAATTGTCGCCACCAAAGAACAAAGAGGATGTTATGAGCTTCCTGGGACGGCTCAATTATATCAGCCGGTTCATAGCCCAGTCTACCGTCATTTGTGAACCAATTTTCAAAATGCTAAGAAAGGATGCTGCCACCAAATGGACTGAGGATTGTCAAAAAGCCTTCAACAGAATCAAAGAGTATCTCTCAACACCACCAGTCTTGGTACCCCAGAGCCGGGTAAACCCCTATTACTCTACCTGGTCGTATTAGATGGAGCTTTCGGTTGTGTTCTCGGGCAACATGTGAACAAGGAGGAAAGAGCAAGAAATTTACTACCTCAGCAAGAAGTTTACTCCATATGAGGCCCGATATTCTCTATTAGAGCGCACTTGTTGTGCTTTGACTTGGGTCGTACAGAAGCTGAGGCATTATTTCTGTGCCTACACAACGTACCTCATATCGAGGATGGATCCGCTCAAGTACATCTTTCAGAAGCCCATTCCCACTGGCAAGCTAGCTAAATGGCAGATCCTGTTAAGTGAGTTCGATATCATTTACGTGACTCAAAAGGCGGTCAAGGGCAAGCGTTAGCCGATCATCTTTCTGAAAATCCTGTGGGAGGAGAATACGAACCATTGAAAACGTATTTCCCCAATGAGGAAGTGTCATTCGTAGGAGAGGACATTGCAGAATCCTACGATGGATGGAGGATGTTCTTTGATGGGGCTGCAAACTTCAAAGGCATGGGTATTGGAGCAGTCTTAATTTCGTAAATCGGTCAGCACTACCCGTATCCGCCAAACTCAAATTTCCCTACACCAACAACATGGCTAAATATGAGGCCTGCATCCTTGGGCTCAATATGGCCATCGACATGAATGTTCAGGAATTATTAGTAATTGGTGACTCTGACTTATTAATACACCAAGTCCAAGGAGAATGGGCGATCGAGAATTCCAAGATACTTCCATACCTACATCGTGTGCAGGAATTGAGAAGGAGGTTCACAAATATTGAATTCCGGCACGTTCCCAGAATCCAGAATGAGTTCGCTGACGCACTGGCCACCTTGTCATCTATGATCCAGCATCCAGATAAGAACTTCATTGATCCTATCCCGGTGGGGATTCACAATCAGCCGGACTACTGCGCCCACGTTGAAGAAGAAACAGATGGAAAGCCTTGGTTTCATGACATTAAGGAGTACTTGGCAGAGGGAGAGTACCCAGAGCTTGCAAACGCTACTCAAAAGCGCACTCTTCGAAGGTTATCAAACAACTTCTTTCACAGCGGAGGAATCTTATATAGGAGGACTCCCGATCTGGGTTTGCTAAGATGTGCCGAGGCAAAGGAAGCAACGAATCTGTTGGAGGAAATACATGCTGGTACATGCGGTCCTCATATGAACGGGTTTGTTCTAGCAAAGAAGATACTTCGGGCTGGTTATTTCTTGATGACCATGGAAACAGACTGCATCCAGTATGTCCGCAAATGCCATCGATGTCAAATACATGGGGATATGATAAAGGTACCTCCCAGTGAGCTTAATGCAACAAGTTCACCCTGGCCATTCGCCGGTNTATTGGACCAATCGAGCCTGCCGCCTCCAACGGACACAGGTTCATTCTGGTTGCCATTGACTATTTCACCAAATGGGTCGAAGCAGCATCTTACAAAGCAGTTACTAAGAAGGTCGTGGCCGACTTTGTCCGCGACCGCATTGTTTGTCGGTTTGGAGTTCCAGAGTCAATCATCACCGATAACGGTTCCAATCTCAATAGTGATTTGATGAGAGTAATGTGTGAAACCTTCAAGATCAAGCACAAGAATTCTACAGCGTATAGACCTCAAATGAATGGAGTCGTTGAGGCTGACAACAAGAACATCAAGAAGATACTGAGAAAGATGATAAATAAGCACAAGCAGTGGCATGAGAAGCTGTCATTCGCCTTACAGGGGTTTCGCACATCGACCGGGGCAACTCCTTACATGTTGGTATACGGTACAGAGGCCGGCATTCCTGCTGAAGTTGAGATCCCATATCTGAGAATCATACAAGAAGTCAAGCTCAGCGACGCAGAATGGGTAAGAAGCCGCTATGAGAAATTGGCCCTCATAGATGGAAAAAGAATGAACGTAGTTTGTCATGGTCAGCTATATCATAATAGAATGACCCGAGCCTTCAACAAGAAAGTCAAACCAAGACAATTCACACCGGGGCAGCTGGTGTTAAAGAAAATCTTTCCTCATCAAGACGAAGCAAAAGGGAAATTCTATCTCAATTGGCAAGGCCCGTACATGGTTCACCGAGTGCTAACAGGAGGAGCACTCATACTGGCAGAAATGGATGGAGAAATTTGGCCTAAACTAATCAATTCAGATGCAGTCAAGCGCTACTATGTGTAACTGTTATGCTTCTATCAATGTTGTAAATTGAACTACGCCTCACCTGATTCCCGTTTAAGAGGGGATACGTAGGCAGCCCTATGGGTTCGGTCATATTTTAATAAAATTTTCATTTCCCCCACGAATGGAAGCTGGGGCAGAATTTTGAGGAGGGACCTCAAAATTTCGAAGCAAGTTCAGCCAAGCACCACACCAGTAACATCCAGAAGCCTTCACCCATCAAACTGGGGCAAATGTTGAGGAGGGCCCTCAAATCTCCGCAGCAAGAGAGGTTGCAATGTCTCGAAGCGCGTCGTGGTCGTCGGTTCATCTAAAGAATTTTTTTATTTATTATATGTTATATCATATTTTTATAAAACCATGCATATTTATTTCTTAAAAATAGCTTGTCTTAGCAACGCTACCCCTGTGGTACAAACAAAGCCATCATCATCAAGCGGACAGGCCGATCCGAGCCAGCAGGGATACGAACTAACCCTCCCCCTTATGGAACTCACGATTTTTCTTTGGATGCAGGAACAAATACAGCAAAGCCCAAGACATCTCATTATCCCTACCGGACGCATGTTTCTTAAAGATACGCTCTCGAACTCATCGCACATGCCAACGCTTACTATCATCATCGTTGCAAACAATACTTCATTCACAACAATCGTATCGCCACACTTTATCACCAGCTAAGAACTCTTACTGTCGCTTTATTTTCTGCATTGCATAAGGCTACCGTTCTGCCTTCCAAGACTAAGCTCTGTCTCCGTCTGCGTGAGGTTAAGCTCTACCTCCATTCGCATCTTTGCATAAGGCTACCTTTCTGCCTTCCGAGGTTAAGCTCTACCTCTATTTGCATTCGCAACTTTGCATAAGGCTACCGTTCTGCTTTCTGAGACTAAGATTTGTCTCCGTCTGCATGAGGTTAAGCTCTACCTCCATCTCCATTCGCATCTTTGCATAAGGCTACCTTTCTGCCTTCCGAGGTTAAGCTCTACCTCCCCTGCATTCGCATCTGCATAAGGCTACCTTTCTGCCTTCCGAGGTTAAGCTCCACCTCCCTTGCATTCGCATCTGCATAAGGCTACCGTTCTGCCTTCCGAGGTTAAGCGCTACCTCCCCTGCATTTTATTTCCTGCATTTCATAAGGCTATCATTCCGCCTTCCGAGGTTCTACGCTACCTCTCTCCGCATCTTATTGCATTACGCTAAGTTCCTTTCTACCTTTTCAAAGCAATCACCTTATTTATTTACGCCTTCTTACGGGCTAAGCTCTGCCTTCTTTCTTTTCGCAAATCACAAGACTATGCTCTGACTTGCCAACATCATATTACTCCATTCTTCATGGGCTGAAATATAGACAACTTATCCAAAGGCGTCATCATTCGGAGGCACCATCCTCATGGCCCGAGAACATCATTTCATAGCCTGTGAATCTCTTTTTCAACCTGCGTATCATTATTCAAAGGCATCATCGTTCAGAGGCACCATCTTTATGGCCCGAGAACATCATTTCATAGCCTGCGAATCCCGCGCTGAGCGATTCATGGCCCAGGACATCATGGTCTAAGGACATCATCCTAATTGTCCAAAGACAGCATTCATAGTCCGACGGGAACTTGCATCATGTTTATATTATGCACAATATACGCTTGTTCTCTATCTGCAGGTAACCCGGCCGGAACAGCCAACCAGGCAGGAGCAGACTGCTCCAGTTCTTCGACATCACCCCGTAAGATCTTCCTACTTTTACCCTACCATGCACCTTGCGTCCGTTCTTGTGAAACATCACCGGTATATTTCACCGATGATCCCGGAACTACATACGGACTGATTCCTGTAAAACCAGGGATATGTAGGCAGCTCAGAAACTAGGGTACGACCAAATTCTATCCCGCAGTTTCATCTCGGTCAAAATTGGCCATCATATCTTTACCCGACAACTCTTTCATCCTTCCCGGGTAAAGAGGGGCAGCTGCTGATACCAAATTTTTCCTCAAATTATTTGCAAACTTGCATATAAGTTTTCTAAATTACTCTTTGTAATTATGAGTATTTTTCCCTATTTTTCCATATTTTTATTAAATTATTTTCCTGTTTATTTTAATATTTCATATTTAAATAATTCATAAATTGTGCTCTAAATATTTTCAAAATATCTTCCAGTTCAGTATGTCATTCATACTCATTTTTTACTTATTAAAATCCAATTATTTCATAAACGGCCAAATTGGGTCTTATTTTAATTACAATTACAATCACTTTGCAATTATGGCCTAATTAGACATTTTATACCTTTTAAAATTCGAATTTATGTTTCTTACATTTTTAATATTGTTTGATTATTGTAATTTTAACTATTTTAACTTAATTTTATTTTTATACAACTATTAGCTATTTTAATTAATTAATTATCTATTTTTACGGGTATTTAACAATTAGCCATATTTGTTTAAATTCTAGTCACATTTTAACCTAACATCTAAACCCAATTAACCCAACCCAGACCCCAATTGAACAACCCAACCCAATCCTAATTTTAACCCGGCCCAACCCCTGATTAGATCTGAGCCGTTGATCAAATAAGATCAACGACCCTGATCATTTCTTTCCTTAATTAACTCTACCTAACACCCCCTCTCCCCGTCTCACTCTTTCGCGACCCCTCGTCTCTCTATCTCTGGTCTTTCCCTCTCCCTTCTCTCTAGAACCTTCTTGGTTACTTCCTTCCCCGATGAAGTTCCGCCTGTCTCCGGCCACCTCCGACCTCCCTCATTTCGACTACCAGCCTCCATGACGCCTCATTCTCCGGTTCACCTCATCTTTGAAACCTCTAAGGGTTTCTACCTTGCCAAACGGCTACTGGAGTTCCTGCTTGGGAGGTTTTTCGGCCTCCTCCGGTGGGGTTTTGATACGACCATACCGCAATCACCATTACCTTCGAGCTTCGCAACAGGTTCTCCGGTTATCTTCAATTCTCTATGAAACCCTAATTTTTGCCTAAACCTCTCTGATCTATGGTGTTTCTAAATGTTTCAAGCCTTTTTCTTTATGTTTTACTTTATTCTCAACTAAATCTTTAAGGTCCATCAGCCTTAAACGTTTTGCTTACTTTTTAAAATTAGGGTTTCTCTGAGTTTCTACACTTGTTTGAAACTGATTTCTTCCTTATATTTAAACTTTTCCTTTGCATATCTCTACTGATTCTATGCTCTTACCGCTTTTTAACTTGCCTATGTTGAAAAGCCTTAATTTGTTTTAGACCTTTGTGTTTAGTTCTTCCTACTAGTTATTTCTTGTTAAGTTTTCTGTGATTATCATGCTTTGAATGATTCTTTAGTTTGTTTGTGGCATCTCGGTGTGATTATATTCATATGTTGTTCATCGCTTGCCTCTTTCTGTCAACGTTGCTAGACCTGTCTGTTGCTACGATTATTTGTCTTACTTATTTATATGCTGAAGTATGGTGTTATAACTCTTGATTGATTGATTCTAATCTCCTTACTTGATGGCTTGATTGAAAGGTTCCTATAAAACCCTAGAATGCTATTCGATTGTTTAAATTAATTGATTTGCTGTAGTATTTTATTCTATTGAATCACTCCTTAATTGGAGTTTCTGAACTTGGTCTTAATTGTTTGCCCTATTGCTTAGTAAAACTGATTCTCTCCTTGTAGAGTCTCTACTGATTTTCATTTACCTTATATGGCTATGTGTTTTACCGTTTGAATTTGAATCCCTTGACCTAAGGGAGTGATTGTCTTGATTCCTTAATTAATTGATTCTGAGTTTCCCTATTACTTAATGGGCCTGGATCCTTTCCTTATTTAAGTATGGTACTTATTTTCCTTTACCTTGTGTGGCTGCATATCTTTACCATTCCTGAGTTTGAATCCCATAATTCAAGGGAATCGTGTCACTGATTTCCTGACTGATTGGGATTCTGCCTTCTCTTATTACCATGCATTTGTGATTCTTACCTTATTTGATCACCTGTTTTCAACTATAAATACTTATGCTCTTTCATTAAACAAAAGAACATGAACACACATCAATACTCTGTACGACTCTCTTGTGCTCTTTCTTTCTGTCTCTCTTTTCTCAATTTGCTGCTCTCTACTCTTGCCTATTATTAGCCGGCTGTAAGCCAAGGCTAATAGTGTTATCACTTTGCTCTCTTCTGCTTTGCTTTCTCTCTTAACACTGGTATGTTCTAATTTAAGTTTACAACATCCTAAAACAATATGTTTCAATACTGGTTAAGATTCTTGTTGTTTCTTTTGTGCTTTTACTTATGGTTCTATTTCCTACCATGTAACTAGTATGTCTACTCTACTTCTATGATCTCTCTTCTTCTTCTAGCCTAACATGACTCCTGTTTTCTTCTCTATGATTCATTATGGCCTATGTGACTCTTTTACTTCTTCTGTCTACATATCTAACATCTCTTTATGTATTTTTCTTTATCAATTGCCTGGCTTCTAATGCACCTATAATACTTAGTATTCTCAGGTTTTGTATCTCCATCTATAATATATGATAAACTCTTGGCATATCACATCCTGTGAAAATCTATAACTTTTTCCTAAGGACTGATTACTGCAAATATGTTGCTACCATTACTTGTCCTTAATCCCTTTCCCCTATTTGTGTTTGCTTTCTTGAATTCTGCATACCTGCTGAGTTATGACCATTCTACTGCTTCCTTTTCAAACTGGTTTTTCATAAAAGATCTTTATATTATCCTCTAAAGCCATGTTATTTGAAAAATCTCTTTTAAACTTAACTCTTTTTAACTACTCCTTCCCGCACTTCACACTACTCTTAGACCTTTAGGTTCCACCCCCTCAGTGTGAGCATTTCTTAGGGACCTTGAGTTCCCTCTGAACTTTGACACACTGAGGCAGGTAATTCTACACTGCACCTATCTCAACATTGGCAATTGCCGGGTGCTGGTATTGGCCAGGGCCCTCACAAGGGCCTTTGGGAGCTTTGCCGCACCCAGGCTATGTAAGGCTGTGAAGCTCGAAAGGGGTGAGGCTGGAAGGTTGGGCATGTTTGAAGGCTCCCTATAGAATAACTTCTTATTTTTCTCTTTGCAATTACTGTAATTCATTTGCTATGGTCTGTAATAATTTATAAATAAACGATTGGGGATGGATAGTGAATATGGGAGGGAATTCTGCATGTTTAGTGTAGTATGGGTAGAAATCATGACTTAGGCTTTATTTCCCTATGTGTGAAATAGTATCATGCTTAGGACATGCATACCATGCATTAAAAATCATGTTTAGGTTCTTCATTTCAACACATCTATTATATTCATGCCATCTGACACCATGTTCCCAGTATAACTAAACGAGTAACAAAAGGCTGTCATAATGTATTGCTCATGCATTTCATAAACATGACATATAGAAACCATGTTTTAGGATGATACTTTGTACATTAGATATCCTGCCCTTAGGACTTCTTATTTATCAGAACTTGAATGCCTAGTTAACATAATCTAATACCCCCATAAAATATGTTTAATCTACTTGAAACAATTTCCTGCAAACATATATCTATTAAAATCATAATCCAAATATGCATGTTCACCCTTTTAAAATAAGTAGGCAATGTATACGACGCCTAGGAAAACTTTAGGTCTGATACATATTAAAATCAAATCAATTACGTTCTACTAGTTTAATCAGTTCCCTTTAAAAAATTTGAACCCTGCTGTTCCCACTCCTGTTTTACCTCACTGAAGTTCATTTTACTTTTATTAAAACTCCTGCTCTATTTTAAACAGTCTCGAAGTTGTGCATCTATTTCCTTTTACTGATTTTGATTGATTCCTGTTCTATTATGTTTTCAAACTACTGGGTTTTCAAAGATACCTCACTCTACTCAAAATCATGCCATTTCGAATCCTTGATCTGCATTTCTCTAAAGCTACTATATTTTGATAAAAGTTACTATATTCNACTCAGTCTTAATTAAATTTTCTGTCTTCATTAAGTTTTCTAACCCAAATTCCTACGACCTACTATTTTACTAAAATTCCTATTTTGAACTCCTGTCTTGAGACTTTAATCGTGTTTGAGACGTGCTACTTACATGTCTATGTGTGGAGGGACCTGTGAGACTTTCTTTGTCTTTATATATTCTATTATATGTGCAGTCCTACTTGTTTTGTATGTCGCCTAGTATTTTGTCCTTTAAACCTAAGGGTTCAATCTAGTTCCTGCCTTGTAGGATTAGTAGTCCTAAACACCCTCCGGGACTTATAGGATGGGACGGGTAATGGCACGCAATAAGCATTCGTAACCAACACACGCATTTTTAAATAATATTTACGGGGTGGGAAGGATAGAATACGGATATGATGACCATTGCGCTAATACTACGTGTAGCCGCCTCTTCGAGGTGTGACATGGCGGGTATTGCATTGAAGTGATCCGTATTACTTTAAACCTAGGACAATTCTTTTCAAAAAATTTATTCCAACGTTATTCAAAAACCTTTAAAGATTTTCATACTTATTTGAAATCCCCTCTTATATGAACCTTACTTGTTACTTGTTCACTGTCCAAATTCACAAAACTTATTGGCTGGGACCCACAGTTGTGGATTGTGAGGGGTGCCTAACACCTTCCCCTTGGGATGATTTCAAGCCCTTACACGATCTCTCCGTACCTAACCCGTGCGATAGAAAAAAGGGGGCGCGACACCCGATTGACTTGTTAGAGCCGCTTTTGGTCATAAGCCCCCCTGCTACTCTTACCTCAATCATTTCTTCTTTTGTTTCTTATGGAATTTTGCCCGAACCCGTTGCCTCATTGATCCCCATTATATGGTTGATGCCGGTCTCTGTTCCACCTTGGTTCCCAGTCAATATCTCTCTTGATTCTGTCCGGAAAGAGCTCCAAGTTAATCCTCTTCGACCCTGATTTTTGACTGGTACCGATTATGCACATCAGCCAAAGTAACAGCTGGATATTCTATCAGATTCTGTTTCAGCTGCAGTGAAGGCTTGTGTAAAGGCTTGAACGGACCAATCATCAGTGACCGGCGGTAGGTTCATCTGCTCCATTTGGAATCGAGAATTCTCTGAGCATTTCATTGTCCTTCTGTCTGACCTTGATAAGGTCCGATGTCACGCCCCAAAATCGAGGGACGAGACCGGCGCCTAACCGGGTGATCCCAGTCAAGCGGACCTGGATTACCTTTCCTGCCCAACGTGTTACCCCGCGTTTATAACATACATTAATTCAGATGAGTTAGCCGATTTTATTTTCAAAGTACGTCTTACAACATATCTCCATTATTTCCTCTTTTAACATGCCAACGACTAATATTCAAACATACATAATACATACGTAACTTTCCAACCGGGTCCACGGTTCTGAGTACGTACTATTACTACCCGAAAATACACATATACACTACCCACATTGTGTCTACGGAGCCTCTACGAATACTAGGATTTTACATAACTTGCCGGTAACAAAGCCCCGGCTATACCTTTAGATCATAAGCAAAAGAGGGTGGTATAATCCACACACGGCCTCGAAGAGAAGAGGGGCTCACCACAACTGCTGAGGAGATGAAGAGGAGGCACCACTAACGGCGGGCTGACCTACCTGTTGCGGAACCACCTACATCTATATAAAAGATGTAGCGCCCCCGGCAAAAGGGACGTTAGCACTGTGGAATAGTACTAGTATGTATGAACAAACTTTAACCCAAGTACAATCAAGCAGTACACAGATAAGAGACAGCTAATAGAATCCAACAAGTGTTGCACAGAAATCAAAATAACCGAAATCAAGAGTTTCACAAATTCCCCTTTTTCTTTTCAACACCTCCATATTCAAGAGTCTCATAGATTTTCATTTTCATAGTGATAATGATCACATTCCATCCTTATTACTTTGGCAACCCTTATCACCTTCTCTCACCCTTATTACCTCGTCCACCCTTATTACTCTGTGTTGCGGCGTGCAACCCGATCCCACCGGACAATTAACAATCACCACCAATTTAAATCACAAGGATCTTCATCATGAAGAACATAAGTTCATATCAACCAACGAGTTAATCACAAAGATTCTCATCATCAAGGATATTCATTCATAACAGCCAAATAACCATATGAAATCACGGCCACAGAAATCTTTATCCAACAGTGAATCATATACAGTATGCCATCAACATAAAATTCTATTAGTTATCCACGTTTCCTTTCCATTATTTACTACACAGCATTTAGCACTTAGATGCATTCAACAATTGGATTCGTTATCATTTATTTAGTTTGGTAATACATCCTTTCATACCGGGGTGTTCAACAGTTAATGAGCTTTGCACGTGATAGAGTAAGCACAAGGAATCACCATTTTTACAACTTCACATAGCACGGGGGTATGGAAATCAACTAAGACAATCAGAGAATAGAATCTTACGTCTCAACACATTAGAACGATCAATTCACATAATCTCAAACGAAGTACACATACCATATGCTCGAACACCAACGAGAAGATTCTACAAGGGTTAAAATTAGCCATACATACCTTGAGTCGAGTTTCTCTTTTTAACTTTTACTCACAATCACCGATCCGACTAGTACCATCAATCTAGTTCACAATTAAACATATTCAACTCAGATTGAAAGTCATGCATGTAATTCGGACTCTCTCAAGAATTTTTCCAAACACTATGTGAACCCATTAGATTACCAACCCTATCTTTGTGATATTTACCCCAACCCACTCCTTCTTACTAGATTACACCATTAATAAACATGCATGCAAGGCCTTAGTTAATATTTTCAAGAGTCAACCCATGCCAACCCTCCCTTTGTTTAAAATCAGAAAATTCATGGAAAAAGGTGATTGGGAACCCTTACCTGCTAGAATGGGGAAGAAGGAGATTACTCGAAATACCAGGCTTGAGAGACCTTGAAAAATCACTTTAATGGAAGGACCACTTCCTCTCTCAAGAACTCTCATTTCCTTCTCTCTATTTTGTTCAGAAAGCTTGTTAAAATGAAAGGGGGCAGGGGTTAAATGAAACTGGGGTCGGGTATAACATTCTGCCCAGATATGCCACCACTATGCGGTCCGCATAGACGTTATGCGATCGCATTATGCGTCGCATAACACCCCTTCAGTTGGGCAGTGATCTGCCCGTGTATGCGGCCACTATGCGGTCCGCATACACGTTATGCGATCGCATAGTGCGTCGCATAACACCCAATTTCTGGAAAAAATTAAGTTCTTCAAATTCCCGGGGTACTTTTACAAAAATCAAGGTCCGATTTAAGAGTTTCCTCAGAGATAACAACTCGGGGACTTATTCGGGCATTATTTTAAGCAAGAAATTTTACGGGTCTTCACATTCTCCCCCCCTTAAAAATCATTCGTCCTCGAATGAGGATTTTGGGAATCATTTGGTTTTTGAAAGCATGATATGCAACCCTTCCAATTTACACTAACTCCGGCATTTTCAGAAAATTTCGCCAGAGTCTCCTTTGTATTTAGACCTATCCACCTGATAAAATTCCCCCGAAACACATTTCCAAGCATCATTACACAAATTTTGTTATCCCTACAACTGGTATACCATTCATCACCTCAACACTTGCACATATCCAATTACCTTGAAAAATACATATGGCTCATCCTCTTTTCATCACAATTTAGCATAAGACTCCATTACTGGCACACAATTGCATATAGCTTTGGGCCATTTCAGTGTGCCCCATACAGTTCAATCACCTCAATAGATCATAGATAATTTTTCTAACCATTACCAATCTACACTACTATTAATCACTTACTTAGCACATTTGTTTCACAAACTTTTTATTTGCTTTAAAGGTGGCACACCACCTAGTTAACAACTTTGTATACAGTTTTAGCACGCATTGGAAAGTTACAACAATAAGGCAATTAGGAGAGGAAAGAAAAATAGGGTGCCTTGGCACGAGTCTGAGTACAACATCAAATTGCCTTGGAACCATGATTCGCACGATCACTACTACACTTGCTCAAACAGATGGGGGTATTTTTCTTTCATTTCTTTCTCTATTTCCCACGTAGCTTCCTCGACTCGTTGACTTTTCCACAGCACTTTAACAGAAGCAATCTCTTTGTTTCTCAATCTACGGACCTGCCTATCAAGAATGGCAACTGGAACTTCTTCATATGAAAATTCTTCACTAACCTCAATGGTCTCAACTGGCACGATGATGGAAGGCTCCAATTACCTTCTTCAACATAGACACATGGAATACCGGGTGCACTAATGACATTTCAGGGGGTAATTCCAGCCTATACGCGACTTGTCCTATCCTTTGAGCGATCCGATACGGCCCGACATACCTTGGGCTCAATTTCCCTTTCTTTCCGAACCGCATGACTCCCTTCATGGTAGATACCTTCAAGAATACCCAATCATCTACTTGAAACTCTAAATCTCTACGACGAACATCCGCATAGGATTTCTGACGACTCCGAGCAGTTTTCATCCTTTCCTGGATGACTCTAACTTTTTCCATAGCTTGGTGCACAAGATCTGGCCCTATCAATTCTGCCTCACCAACCTCAAACCAACCGATCGGAGATCTACATCTCCTTTCGTACAATGCCTCAAATGGGTCCATCTGAATACTAGCATGGAAGTTGTTATTGTAAGCAAAAGCTACAAGCGGCAAGTGATCATCCCAGCTACCCTTGAAATCCAAAACACAAGACCGCAACATATCCTCAAGCGTTTGAATAGTCCGCTTCGCTTGACCATCCGTCTGTGGGTGGAAAGTTGTGATGAGATTTACCTGAGTACCCAAACCTTGCTGAAATTTCCTCCAAAAGTTAGCTGTGAACTGGGCCCCTCGATCCGAGATAATAGAAACTGGAGTGCCATGAAGTCTGACTATTTCCTTGATATACAGTTGAGCGTAATGTTCTGCAGTATCGGTGGACTTGAGAAGTGAGCTGATTTCGTGAGTCGATCCACTATCACCCAACTTGCGTCGAACTTGCGCTGAGTGCGCGGTAACCCTACCACGAAGTTCATGTTGACCATCTCCCATTTCCACATCGGTATTTCCATAAGCTGCGTCAGCCCACCAGGCCTCTGATGCTCGGCCTGCACCTGCTGACAATTCGGACATCTAGACACCAAGTCCGTCACACCCCTCTTCATACCATTCCACCAATAAATCTCCTTGAGATCGTGATACATTTTCGTGGAACCTGGGTGAATAAAATACCTGGAGTTATGAGCCTCTACCATTACCCTATCCCCGAGATTATCTATATCTGGAACACATATTCTTCCCTGACATCGCAAGACACCATCATCATTGTCGAGTGAAAACGCTGAAGTCTTGTGATTTAAAATTTCTTCCCTCAATTGTGTTAATGATGGGTCTCTAAATTGCTTTTCCTTGACTTCCGTTACCAGCGAAGACTCCGCTCCATTTCTCACCACGACATTCCCCTCATCTGAGGTCGAAAGACAGACCCCAAGACTAGCCAACTGATGGTCCTCTCGAGCCAAAAGCCTCTGACCGGCCCCTAAATGTGCTAAGCTACCCATGGATTTCCGACTAAGAGCGTCGGTTACCACATTCGCCTTTCCTGGATGGTACAAAATATTCATATCATAATCTTTGAGCAATTCTAACCACCTTCGCTGCCTTAAATTCAACTCCTTCTGTTTGAATAGATACTGAAGGCTCTTGTGGTCTATGAACACGTCCACATGGACCCCATAAAGATAATGCCGCCAAATTTTCAATGCAAACACAACCGCTGCGAGCTCCAAATCATGCGTCGGATAATTCTTCTCGTGATTCTTGAGCTGTCTTGAAGCATATGCTATAACTTTACCATGCTGCATCAACACACACCCCAAACCAACTCTCGACGCATCACAATAAACCACGAATTCCTCTGAACCTTCTGGCAAGGTTAACATCGGTGCCGAAGTCAATCTCGACTTTAATTCTTTAAAACTCTTTTCGCAAGCATCAGACCACTGAAACTTAACTACTTTCTGCATCAGCTTAGTCAATAGGGAGGCGAGAGTAGAGAATCCCTCCACAAATCTCCGATAATACCCAGCTAGACCCAAGAAACTACGAATCTCTGTCGGGGTCGTTGGTCTAGGCCAATCTTTCACTACTGCAATCTTTTGGGGATCAACTTGAATTCCATCCCTAGAGACTACATGACCCAAAAACGCGACCGATTCTAGCCAAAACTCACATTTCGAAAATTTAGCATACAGGCGGCTGATGAAGAGTCTGCAAAACTGCCCTGAGGTGATTAGCATGATCTTCCTGACTTCGCGAATAAACAAGGATATAATCAATGAAAACTATCACGAAGGAGTCAAGAAACGGCTTGAAAACCTGATTCATAAGATCCATAAAAGCTGTTGGGGCGTTGGTTAGCCCAAAAGACATTACCAGAAATTCAAAATGACCATAACGAGTCCTAAAGGCGATCTTAGGAATATCCTGTGCCCTGATCTTTAACTGGTGGTACCCTGACCGTAAATCAATCTTTGAGAAGAACCTAGCACCTTGCAACTGATCGAACAAATCATCTATCTGAGGTAGTGGATATTTATTCTTGATGGTGACCTTGTTGAGTTGCCGATAATCAATACACATTCGAAGCGAACCATCTTTCTTTCTGACAAAAAGAACCGGTGCGCCCCAAGGCGACACACTTGACCGAATGAAACCTTTTTCTAATAGATCTTTCAATTGCTCCTTTATCTCTCTCAATTCTGCTGGCGCCATTCTGTACGGTGGAATAGATATTGGGTGCGTATCTGGCAATACATCAATCTCGAAATCAATCTCTCTATCTAGCGGAATCCCAGGTAACTCATCCGGAAACACTCCCAGAAACTCATTCACAACCGGCACGGACTTGGGAGCAGGCACCTCTGAAGCGGTGTCCGCAACCCGGACCAAATGATAGATGCATCCTTTCCTGATCATTTAGAGGCCTTAAGATAGGAAATAAGCTTACCCCTTGGCACGACATCATTCCATTTCCATTCAATGACGGGCTCGTTAGGAAATTCGAGCCTCATAATTCTAGTTCGGCAGTCGAGTTTAGCAAAGAACGAGTAAAGCCAATCCATTCCCATGATAACATCAAAATCTAACATCTTTAATTCAATAAGATTGGCCGTGGTATCTCAACCACACACCGCTACAACACAATTCCTATAGACTCGCGCGGCCGTAATAGAATCACCAACCGAAGTCGATACTGAGAATGGCTCAAGAAGTTGTTCGGGTTTTATCCCAAAACTCGAAGCAATAAATGGAGTAACATATGACAAAGAGGGCCCCGGATCAATAAGAGCATAAACATTAAACGTTTGCACAGACATAATACCTGTGATAACATTTGGAGAAGCCTCCGCACTCTGGCGACCACTCAAGGCATAGAACCGACTGGGTCCCCCTTGACCCCCTGCTCTACCCCTAGCTGCACCGCGCTCTGCTGGAGCTGGAGGGCTTGCTGAAGATGTAGCGGTTGAAGAACCGGATGGCTGAGCAGTGCCCCTACCCGTGCCCTGACTGGGCGCACGACAATTCCACTGGTATGACCTCTCACCCCGCATCTGAAGCATACCGGAATATCCAAGTAACATGGCTCAGGATGGGACCTCCCACACTTAGGGCATGAGGCCCTTCGCTGCTGCTGATACCCCCCCCCCACCAGAAAGACCTGACCGGCTGAACCTCCTGCTATCTGAACCGGGCCCCAAGCGACCTCCCTGTTGATAACTGTGCCCTGATGGCCGCGCACTGGCTGAGGACTGAGCATAGGACTGCGATGGTCCTGATTACCCTCTCCCAAGGGCTGATCTCCCACATCCAACCGAGCTCCCAAGGTTACCCGCTGATCGGGCCCTACTACTACTCTCTCTCTCTGACCTTATCTTCAATTTCCGTGCCTCCGTAGCCTGGGCAAAACCCACAATCTTCATGTAGTTCATATATGAATGCAAAGCAGTTGTAGCAGCCTCATTGACAACCAAGGGACCAAGGCCCCGAACAAACCGACGAACTCTGGCCTCCATAGTCGGCATCATGTGGGTAGCATACTTTGACAAGCGCACAAACTCCATATGGTACTCCCACACATTTATGTGGCCCTGCTTAAGGACCTCAAACTCTGCAACACGGGCTTCCATAGTCTAGGTAGGCAAGAAATGATCCATGAAGGCATCTACGAACTCAACCCACCTCGCCGGAGGGCTCCCCTCTCCACGGGAACTCTCCCACATCTCAAACCACGAATATGCTGCTCCTTTTAGACGATAGGAAGCCAACTCAACTCCCTATGTTTCAGCAGCCTTCATAACCCAAAGAGTCTTGTACATTTCATCTATAAAATCTTGAGGATCGGCCTCTGGGTCGGTGCCTGTGAACTCAGGAGGGGCTAACCGCAGAAACTGGTCGATCCTAGAACCTGAAGAATCCCTTTGCTCGCTAGAGGACGCATGGGAAGCCTGAGATCTTTGGGCCTGGGAGGCCACTAACTGAGTCAACATCTGAATAGCCCCCCTGAGGTCCCCATCAGAAATACTGGGACCGGAAGCTCGAACTGAAGAAGGATCAGGAATATCAGCGGGAGGGATTTCAGTACCCTCCACTGGAGCAGGAATAGGGATAGACTGGCCTGGCACGGAAGAGTCCGGCAAATTCAAGGTCGGGGAATCACTCTCACCCGCACCATCAGATAAAGGATGAGTGGCCACACTCGGGGTGGCATTGGCCTCTAGGTCGAGTCGAGCTCTCTTCTTGGGCGCCATTTACTGAAAATTAGGACAACCCACAAATTAGATAAAGACATTCCCACATTTCACTCCGTCGCACGATACAGAATAACAATGAAAGGGTATTTTCCTAAATGTCCATGCAGCCCCCTAATTATGGATGTGGTCGACAACACACCGATAAGAAGGGCCCTACTAGACATGGCTCCGAGACATCCTAGGACACTTTTAAAACATTAGGCTCTGATACCAAGTTTGTCACGCTCCAAAATCAAGGGACGAAATTGGCGCCTAACCGGGTGATCCCAGTCAAGCAAACCTGGATTACCTTTCCTGCCCAACGTGTTACCCCGCGTTTATAACATACATTAATTCAGATG
>ML286394.1:42359-68512 GCA_005239495.1 Nicotiana undulata | reverse complement strand
GACCGCATATATCAAATGCGACGACCCTCTGGGACCTAGGGTTTTGATGTGCGACGGAAAGAGTGAAGATGCGAATCGCATCCCTGATATGCGACAGGGATAAGATCGCATATCAGCCCGACGGGGGTGTTTTTGTCCACTTTTTACTCTAATTTTTGGCCCTCTATAAAAAGCATACCTTGGCAACATCTTAGGCATCATATAGAGATCGATTTTTGGATATTTCTTCAGCCTTGTAAATATATTTTGAGTAGAGAACAACAAGTTTTGAAGCTAGGGATTTGCACACACACTTGGGTCTTGAAGATTTCACCATTGTGGTTAAGTATTTCTTACCCATTTATGTTTATTTCTTCATTTCCTTGTTTTGTATTGAATATCTAAGTGTGTAGTATTTTTCCAACACTTGAATATGGTTTATGGGAATATTCATATTTAAAGTGTGGATTAAATACCTTGTTGTGCTTATGTATTGAATGATTTTCATATATTTGTGAAGTGGGTGTTTGTTATTTTAATTATTCTTGTTCTTTAATGTTTCCAAAGGGATTAGCTAACCCTAGGACTCGCCCATTAACTCCGAATTAGTTTTGGAAAAGATTATTTGGGGTTGGGAAAGATTAATTAACAAGAACTTGAGGATTTAACCCTCATTTTATAGATTCGACCTAGGGATAGGATTGAACTACTTGTAGCCAAACTCGGAAGTGCTTAATCTCCTAATTGGGTTAGGGATAATTCAATTAGGAAGTCTTGTTAGTCTTTGGGAAAAGCTAATTAAGAAATATTATCCGTGGCTAATTAACATTACCTGCTCACATTTGTAAAATCGTGAAATACATTGGATCGTTACTCGAGTGTAATACCCGAAGCATCGATACTTGTTGCCATCTATCATTTTAGTTGCTTTCTAGGTTAGTTTATATTTTCGCATTTAGCTATAAACAATTATCAAAAACCCAAAATCATATTTGTTTGGCACTGCACGATAAGTGATAATTCTCTAGCATTCCTAAACGCCCTCATATTGTTCTCTGTGGGTTTCGACCCCAACCTTGTTGGGTTACTATATTTGACAACGATTGCTTACATTCTTTTAAGGTGTAAATTGAGCGTATCAGCCATTACCCCCACCAGACTCGACTATTTATACACTTATCATTAGCATACAGGAATTTAGTTCTCTAAATAAATGCACAGAATGTGATTACGTCCGTTGGGATTATAAAAAACCCGGTGGCCTTATGGATAGGGCTATCTTAAAGGGTTATTGTGCGGATGACACATTAACCCGTCTAGGTTTGACCATGATGCATGAACAGTATAACAGAGTAAGGTTTCTATGGAGTTTTATATTGGTACCCCTTAGCGGACAACTCAAGGGGGAAGGCACGGAACCATCGACTGCACCGTTGATCGACTGGTTTTACCGCAAATAAGCATTTCCGAATTTAAGGGTGATATAAATAGGAAGAGCGCAACCACTCATCAAGCGTTGCTATAGAATTTGTATAGGCACGAGTGGAATATGATGTTGAGCATGATTATGCAACAATAAATAAGCAGTAAAGCATGTTGTCATGTATTTGCATGTTCTGAAAGCGATAAATGGAACAGTTATAATTTAAAGCGGTTACAAAGGGAAACAAAGAAACATGTCAGTTTCATTTGGAGAAACGGTGCAAATATTAGCAAAGTAAAGACAAATTCACAAAGCAGTTTGAAATGGTGAAAGCCTAGAATCCCCTGCAGAGTCTCCATGCTGTCGCCACCCCCCCTTCCCCTTTTTTCCTCTCCTTTCGGATCAGGTCAGGGTTTTTGACATTATTGGGACAACTCATTTCCTTTTGGGATAAAGGATGTGAAGGATTTGAAGAGTCGCCACCTAAAGAATTAAGGTGCGTTAGGGAACCTACCAAGGGTCATAGTAACAGTGATTGGATAACCAGAGATTGTGTAAGGGCTTGAAATTACTTCGAGGGGAAGGTGTTAGGCAACCCTCAAAGTCCACAACGGTGGTTCCTGACCAAAAAAGCTTTATGAAAACAAGTAGCAAATAGGTGGTCAAAGAGTGTACATGTTAACAACTAAAGGTTTGAAAGGATTCGCAGTCTGAGCACACATATGTGATAAAGTTTAAAAGATTTAAAGTCTAAGCACATGTATGAGGTTTTAAAAGGATTTACAGCCTAAGCATACATATACATAAGGAACACGGGAATCCTAAGTTGTTTATCCTATAGGATCACACCAGTGCAATGCCTGGTAATCACTCCTCAGGAGAGGGTTACACGTGGCAGTAGAGAACCGGTCATCATATCCATATCTACCCTTAACCCCACACATTAGAGGTTATTAAGCGAGTTTTATTTAGCAATCTCTATGCGTTGTTATTACCCGTCCCTTCTTAATGGTCCTGGAGGAAGTTAAAACCTCTAAAATAGGCAGTTCTAGACATAACCCCTAAGGTTTTTAAAAGAGAAAATTCTAGGCGACAGGCAAGAACACATAGGACTAAGCAGATAAATACAAAAAATAAGCAGTTAAGAGACCCAGGTTTACCTCCACACATAATGCACATAAGAAGCACGTCTTAAACACAAACATGAGCAGTTTTGTCAGAGAAGAAACCTAAACAAGATATCTAAGTGGATGTCAATGCACAGAGAATATGCAACTTTATTTTTTATAAACTTGCCAATAAGGTCCTAATCAGTTTGCCTACTGATTTTAAACCTGTAAGTTGTTAAGCAGTAAACACAAAGAGAACAGTTCTCCAAGTTTTATACGCATTAGTTACCCAAGGCTTGCCTAGGCGTGGGATCCTGCATAATAGTTACCAGAAACATTAAACAATTTAGAAGTTGTTTTTGTCCTAAAAGCATGTTTTTCTAGGTGTTGTAAGTCTGATAATACAGGTATTATTATCAGTCTTATTTAAAACAGGATAATCAAATGTGAGTCTGCTTTTACCTCTTTTTATGAATCAGTAGTTTAAACTAGGCGTTTTAACGAGACCTTAGAGCATGGCATCTAATATGCAAGTGACAAAATTTATAAAGGCATGATTTCTAAATACGTAGAGAATTACAGAGCATGATTTATGAATGCACATGAGTTACAGTTTTTATGACAGAATTCTAAAAGCATGATCTCTAAGTGCACAAAAGGATTACAGAATTGCTAGGACATGATTTTAAATGCACAGGAGTAGCAACTTTTATGTTAATGCTGTTTATTAGCCTAGGATCAGTATTTCTAAGTGATAATCACAAACATATGGAGATGCTGAAGCAGTAAACCTAACGACATGTTATCTAGTGTATGGCATGATTTGAATGTATAGGTCCTAAAGCAGGATTTCTACCGCAAGTATAGGGAATGTAAAAGCCTAAAGCAGTATATCTACCCAGTAACATTGCTGAAAACTACATAGCTACCCTACCCATGTCACTAGCCATCCCCAATATTCATTTACAATAATTATTACAAACAATTATTGAATGAATTACATAAATAGATAAAGGAAAGGAAGAAGTTACACTCCAGGGATACTGAAAACAGGCCAAGATTTCAAGTACCTCAAATGCCCAAATGTTTCATAGCCTTTCTCATGTCCGGGTGTGTCAGAGTTTCCTAAGAACCTCAAGGGATCCCGGGCGGTGCTCGCACCCATATTTCACAACCATAACTGAGTAAGTGCAGTGTGGAAGAACCAGCTCCAATGCATCAGAGTTTAGAGGGATCTCATATGGACCCCTAAGCAGTCACACATTGGAGGGGCAGAACTTAAGGACCTGAGAAGAGAGTGAGAGTGCTTGACATAGTTTTGAAAAAGGTTTTAATAGGCAAGTATTATTTGAAAAGGAATAAGTTGAAATAGTTCCATAAAATAGGAGACTTGTTCGGTAAAACACAGTTTTGACAAGAATAGGGCAAACATCAAACATAGAGCCACAACAGGTTCAGCAACATTCAAAGAACCAACCTTCACACAGGGATAATTGGGGATTGGGGACAAATAGAACATGTATGGTGAACACATAACAGACAGAAGTCCTTTGAACTTGGTGCAGGTAGTAAGACATGGATTCAGGAATGTTAATTAGAACATAGTTATAGAATCAGAGATGCTTTAAGGGATTCATGGGGTTGGGAGATAGTAGAGTATAGGGCTTCACACTAAACATGATTGAGCATAACATTAAGACAACTTAGGATAACAAATCAATAGGTGCATACTAGAACTAGGCAACAGTATACAAGCATTAAAACAGAGTAGAGTCACATTGAGACAGATTACAGGTTCATAAGAGCATGCTGACCCTAAAGAGGTAAGATATAACTAGCATACTTAGATGAAGCAACAATGTAAAGGGGTTAATTACATGTTGAACAACAAAACCATAGATAGAAACAAGTCAGGAATATGATAAACTGAAGCAGTAAAACATATTGGTTTTGAGACTTGAATTGAAATAAAGACATACCAGTAGAGAGATAGTAAACACAAAGTGAATAATAGGAGAGCACAATAGTTAACCTTGGCTTGCAGCCGGCTAACTCAGAACAATAGCAAGTAACCAAAGAAATAGAGCAGAAAAGCTTTGAGTGCAAGAGATAGTTTTTTACTAATGTGTTTGTGTGTGTGTGTTAATGAGAGAGAGCATATATATAGTAGTTTGAAACTAGGTAGAATAAGGTAAAAATCACAATTGTACAGTAACTATGGGACTCAGACCGAATCAGAGTGAAATCAGCACAAGTACTCCCTTAATTAAGAGAGTTAACTTCAAACGGTAAGAGACATGTGACCAAATAAGGAAAGAAATCAATGTGTAGATAAGGAAATAATTCAAACATGATATGCACAGAGTAAACAATTAGGGCTAGGTTCATAAGGTTCTAATTAAGGAAATAAGAATTAATTAATCAGTATAGTCAATCATGTAACAAGGAAAGAATAAACTAAAGGTCAAAAATTAGCAAATAATGTTACCATAGGAAAATCAGTAAAGAGTATCATTCACAAGGAGTCAGGGATTCAAATAGAAGATAGTACCAATTACTACAAACTTCTATGAATGAATGGAATAGACACAGTATAAGCAAAAGAGATGAATCAGAAACCCTAATCACAGAGAATCGGGGATTCAGCTAGTAAATAGTATTGAGTAGAAGAAATTATCACAAGTTTTTGTCACTAAACAAAGTAAACATAATATAGGCGGAAGAAGCAAGAATCAAAAACCCTAATAAGCATAATAGGGTAAAATCACATAAACTCAGAACGTATTCATGAGAAACAAGTATGCATACAAATCAAAGAAACAAATAAGACAAGACAGCCTCAGAACCCAGGATTAAAACCAAAAAAGATAGGGTTTTAACACAGTAAATTAGGTAAAAGGGGAAAACCTAAATAAGTTGCTTAAACACAGTAGAAATTATAGAACAACACTTAAAAATCAGAGGAACAATCGTTTTGAAACGGGGTTAAGAAACCCTACTTGTGAAGACGAAGAGATGTTTTGAAAAAATCATAAAGATTCTTAGGGAAAATAGTAAAGTAACTCGGAATACACTCAGATCCGTTATAGATCTAAAGATGTCACGACCCGAAATCCTAACTCAGGTCGTGATGGCGCCCAACACCGGGGTCAGGCAAGCCAACATATGAATTTCTTGTGAATTTCCTTTATTTGGTAAAACATTTCGATACTTGCTAAATTTTAAGTTGGTAGCATTAAGTGGAAATAGTTAGTTTTATCAACTTAAACCAAAGTAACCATAAAAGGATCCTGAACCAATATATATATATATATATATATATATATATATATATATATATACAGACCCAAAAGAAATATGAACTGTCTACTACGTGTGTGCCAGGAGCTAGTGTCACGAGTCTACAAGCATACTAGTAGAATATACAAAAGATAGAATAATTGTTCTATTGTTTGAAAGAAGTAGACAGAAATAACAAAAGACAACTCCAAAGTGCTGCTGAGGAACGCTAAGGGAAAACATCTCACTGTGAAGTCGGGTCCAGAATATACTCTCAAGATCGAGCTTCAGTCTGATAACCAGATGCACCAGCCTCAGAACCTGTACGATTAAGTACATAAGCATAGCATGAGTACATAATTAAATATGTACACAGTAAGTATCCAGTCTAATCTCGAAGAAGTATTGACGAGAGGTCGAGTTGACACTTACTAGGGTCCAACAATATAATTAAACAGGATATGATAAAGGGGACTGGCATATGAGGATAACAAAGCAATAATTAACAAAAGTAGCCGCAATTCAAATAAATGCTGAAAAATATTAAACAATCACTAACTTCGTTTTCCTCCAGATATCTATCAATTCAATATTTAAGAAATCATTATCAGTTTAGCATACGCATAACGGGATAAAGATAACCGGCCTGAGCCATCATAATAACCATATTTGTGCACTACCGAAGGGTCAATCGGCTCGAACCATAAATGCATCTATCAAACTGCTGTGGCGTATGACCCTCTCCCATGAGAGTAGGGGAAATAACACTCTGCTCATGGAATATAAATTTGTGAAGCGGCCACATGCACCCACAACATTTTTCCTTAATTTAATTTCCTTTAAATGAAAAAATTCCCTTAATTTACCAATTCCATGATTTTTAGGAAAACAAGCTACGTATAATATGAATTCATAAAGTCATATAATTCAAATTGAAGAAAATCACAAGGCATGGTGCGAGCCTAACTACCCAGACATAACAATAATAGTCACTACGTACGGACTTTCGTCACTCCGTACGTACGTAGTCCCCACAAACATTAGCACATAGTTATTTAATTCACCTATGGGGACAATTCCCTCTTACAAGGTTAGAAAAGAGACTCACCTCGTGTCGAACCTACTCTCCGGGTCAAGAATGCGCCTAAACTCCAAACTCGTCTGCCAAGGACTCGAAGAATCCCACAATACTCCCCCGGGCCAACATGCTCGGATTTTCCGGAAATATTTGAAGGAATCACTTACCCATAACCTAAGGATCATTAATATATGATTTTTGTATGATTTCATAGCTAATTCGTGGGGAAATTCTCTAAAATTCATAAAGCCCTAGGTTCTTACTCTAACCCTTGATATACACTAATTAGAGTGTTAATCTACCTAGGAATTGATGTATTAAACCAACATTAGGGTGAAATTTACTTACCTCTTAGTAGCTAGGTCGTTGGTCGTTTTTGCATGCCCAAAATCGCCCAAAGAACAAGGTGTAGTGTTCAAAAATGGAGGTTTCCCATTTTTTAAAAAACCTCTCTTCCTACAAGGATTCCGCACCTGCGGCTCAAGGACCGCACCTGCGGTCTCGCACATGCGAGAAGGGTCTAGCACATGCGGAATTGGACAAGGGGACCAGGGCTTGCACCTGCGGAGAGGCGTCCGCACCTGCGGCTCCGCTCCTGCGGATCTTGTTCCACACTTGCGAGAAATGGATAACCCACCTAAAGCCGCACATGCGAGGCTTGGACCGCATGAGCGGTCCCGCACCTGCGACTGGGCAACCGCACCTACGGTCACACTAGATCTGGTGCACCAACAGTTATAGCTGCTGGTGTTTGGCCTCATTTGGTGCCCGAGCGGCACCTGAGCCCACCCGAGCCTCCGTCCAAATATACCAACAAGTCTCAATTCATAATACAGACTCGCTCGAGCCTTCGGAACACCCAAAACAATGCCAAAGCTCAAAATCACACCTCAAAACCCCTAGAATCAAACTTAAGAACTTTAAGTTCTTGAATTCGCTAACAATGTGCCAATCTGACCTATAGTACTCGGAATGATGCCAAACTTTGCAAGAAAGTCATAAACGAAATAACGGAACTATTCCCCATCCTGAAATTCCGTTCGGACCTCGATAACATGAAAACACGTCCCAAACCACAATATGAACTTAAGGGAATTCTTATGTCGCTATTGGGCGCCGAAACACTCCTGGGTCATCTAAAACCCATTCTCAACATACGCCCAAATCTGAAATCATCATACCAAGCTGCTAGAACCATCGAAACTCGATTCCGAGGTCGTTCACTCAAAATATTGACCGAAGTCAAACTTGGCTTTAAAGGCCAACCTTAAGGAACCAAGTGTTCCTATACAATTACAAACTCTTCCAAATACCGAACCACCTGTCCCCACAAGTCATAAATCATTAAAAGAAACTACGGGAAGTCTCATTTAGGGGAACGGGGTCCTAAAATGCAAAACGACTGGTCGGGTCATTACATTCTCCACCTCTTAAACAAACGTTCGTCCTCGAACAGGTCTAGAATCATACCCGAAGTGCTGAATAAGTGTGGATATATGCTCTGCATGTCCTCCTCGAACTCCCAAGTCACCTCCTTGACTGGTTGGCTCCTCCACTGGACCTTTACGGCGGAAACTCTCTTGGATCTCAACTGGCGATCCTGCCTGTCAATAATAGCAATTGGCTCCTCCTCGTATCCCAACCTCTCATCCAACTGAATAGTGTTGAAATCAACCACATGAGAGAAGTCGGCGTGGTACCTCCGGAGCATGGATACATGAAAGACCGGATGAACTCCCGATAAGTTGGGAGGTAAAGCAAGCTCATAAGCAACCTCTCCGACCCGCCTCAATACCTCAAAAGGGCCTATAAACCTTGGGCTTAGCTTGCCCTTCCTCCCGAATCTCATAATACCCTTCATCGGCAAGACCTTCAACAGAACCTTATCTCCCTCTATAAATGATACGTCACGAGCCTTCTGATCCGCGTAACTCTTCTGTCTGGACTGTGCTGTGTGGAGCCTCTCCTGAATCAATTTCACCTTCTCCAAAGCATCCTTCACCAAGTCGATGCCATATAACTTAGCCTCACCAGGCTCAAACCACCCGATAGGATAACGACATCGCCGACCATAGAAAGCCTCAAATGGAGCCATCTCGATGCTGGACTGATAACTGTTATTGTAAGCAAACTCGGCCAAAGTTAAGAACTTGTCCCACTGACCTCCAAAGTCAATCACACATGCCCTGAGCATGTCCTCCAATATCTGAATTGTACGCTCCGACTGACCGTCAGTTTGAGGGTGAAATGTTGTGCTGAGATCTCTCTGGGTACCCATCTCACTATGCAATGCTCTCCAGAAGTGCGGGGTGAACTGAGGACCTCGATCTGATATAATGGAAATTGACACACCATGAAACCGGACGATCTCCCGAATGTAGATCTAGGCTAACCTATCAGAAGTATATTTAGTAGCTACTGCAATGAAATGCGCCGATTTGGTCAACCTATCCACAATGACCCAAACTGCGTCAACCTTCCGCAAAGTCCGAGGTAACCCAACCACGAAGTCCATAGTGATGCGCTCCCATTTCCACTCAAGAATGGGCATCTGCTGAAGTAGGCTTCCTGGCCTCTGGTGCTCATACTTGACCTGCTGACAATTAAGACATCTAGCCACGTACTCTACTATGTCCTTCTTCATCCGCCTCCACCAAAAATGCTGCTTCAAGTCACGATACATCTTCATAGCAACAAGATGAACAGAATACCGTGAACTGTGAGCCTCCTCTAGAATCCTGTCCCTCAGGCCATCAACATCAGGGGCACACAAACGACCCTAAAGCAGGTTATTATCGTCGAGTGTGGAGGGCTTTTCTTCCATTGCAGCCCCGTGAAGTCGGGTCCATAATATACTCTCAAGATCGAGCTTCGGTCTGATAACCAGATGCACCAACCTCAGAACCTGTACGATTAAGTACAGAAGCATAGCATGAGTACATAATTAAATATGTACACAGTAAGTATCCAGTCTAATCTCGAAGAAGTAGTGACGAGAGGTCGACTTGACACTTACTAGGGTCCAACAATATAATTAAACAGGATATGATAAAGGGGACTGGCATATGAGGATAACAAAGCAATAATTAACAAAGGTAGCCGCAATTCAAATAAATGCTGAAAAATATTAAACAACCACTAACTTCGTTTTCCTCCAGATATCTATCAATTCAATATTTAAGAAATCATTATCAGTTTAGCATACGCATAATGGGATAAAGATAACCGGCCTGAGCCATCATAATAACCATATTTGTGCATTGTCGAAGGGTCAATCGGCTCGAACCATAAATGTATCTATCAAACTGCTGTGGCGTATGACCCTCTCCCATGAGAGTAGGGGAAATAACACTCCGCTCGTGGAATATAAATTTGTGAAGCGGCCACATGCACCCACAACATTTTTCCTTAATTTATTTTCCTTTAAATGAACAAATTCCCTTAATTTACCAATTCCATGATTTTTAGGAAAACAAGCTACGTATAATATGAATTCATAAAGTCATATAATTCAAATTGAAGAAAATCACAAGGCATGGTGTGAGCCTAACTACCCAGACATAACAATAATAGTCACTACGTACGGACTTTCGTCACTTCGTACGTACGTAGTCCCCACAAATATTAGCACATAGTTATTTAATTCACCTATGGGGACAATTACCTCTTACAAGGTTAGAAAAGAGACTCACCTCGTGTCGAACCTACTCTCCGGGTCAAGAATGCGCCTAAACTCCAAACTCGTCTCCCAAGGACTCGAAGAATCCCACAATACTCCCCCAGGCCAACATGCTCGGATTTTCCAAAAATATTTGAAGGAATCACTTACCCATAACCTAAGGATTATTATTATATGATTTTTGTATGATTTCATAGCTAATTCGTGGGGAAATTCTCTAAAATTCATAAAGCCCTAGGTTCTTACTCTAACCCTTGATTTAAACTAATTAGAGTGTTAATCTACCTAGGAATTGATGTATTAAACCAACATTAGGGTGGAGTTTACTTACCTCTTAGTAGCTAGGTCGTTGGTTCCTTTTGCATGCCCAAAATCGCCCTAAGAAGTAGGTGTAGTGTTCAAAAATGGAGGTTTCCCGTATTTTAAAAAACCTCTCTTCCTACAGGGATTGCGCACCTGCGGCTCAAGGATAGCACCTGCGGTCTCGCACCTGCGAGAAGGGTCTAGCACATGCGGAATTGGACAAGGGGACCAGGGCTTGCACCTGCGGAGAGGCGTCCGCACCTGCGGCTCTGCTCCGACGGATCTTGTTCCACACCTGCGAGAAAAGGACAACCCACCTGAAGCCGCACATGCGAGGCTTAGACCGCGGTCCCGCACCTGCGACTAGGCAACCGCACCTACGGTCACACTAGATCTGGTGCACCAGCAGTTATAGCTGCTGGTGTTTGGCCTCATTTGGTGCCCAAGCGGCACCTGGGCCCACCCGAGCCTCCGTCCAAATATACCAACATGTCTCAAATCATAATACAGACTCGCTCGAGCCTTCGGAACACCCAAAACAACGCCAAAGCTCAAAATCACACCTCAAAACCTCTAGAATCAAACTTAAGAACTTTAAGTTCTTGAATTCGCTAACAATGCGCCAATCTGACCTATACTACTCGGAATGATGCCAAACTTTGCAAGAAAGTCATAAACGACATAACGGAACTATTCCCCATCCTGAAATTCCGTTCGGACCTCGATAACACGAAAACACGTCCCAAACCACAATATGAACTTAAGGGAATTCTTATGTCGCTATTGGGCGCCGAAACACTCCCGGGTCATCTAAAAACCATTACCAACATACGCCCAAGTCTGAAATCATCATACCAAGCTACTGGAACTGTTGAAACTCGATTCCGAGGTCGTTCACTAAAAATATTGACCAAAGTCAAACTTGGCCTTAAAGGCCAACCTTAAGGAACCAAGTGTTCCTATACAATTCCAAACTCTTCCAAATTCCGAACCACCTGTCCCCACAAGTCATAAATCATTAAAAGAAACTACGGGAAGTCTCATTTAGGGAAACGGGGTCGTAAAACGCAAAACGACTGGTCGGGTCGTTACATTCTCTACCTCTTAAACAAACGTTCGTCCTCGAACAAGTCTAGAATCATACCTGAAGTGCTGAATAAGTGTGGGTATCTGCTCTGCATGTCCTCCTCGAACTCCCAAGTCACCTCCTTGACTGGTTGGCTCCTCCAGTGGACCTTTACGGCGGAAACTCTCTTGGATCTCAACTGGTGATCCTGCCTGTCAATAATAGCAATTGGCTCCTCCTCGTATCCCAACCTCTCATCCAATTGAATAGTGCTGAAATCAACCACATGAGAAAAGTCGGCGTGGTACCTCCGGAGCATGGATACATGAAAGACCGGATGAACTCCCGATAAGTTAGGAGGTAAAGCAAGCTCATAAGCAACCTCTCTGACCCGCCTCAATACCTCAAAAGGGCCTATAAACCTTGGGCTTAGCTTGCCCTTCCTCCCGAATCTCATAATATCCTTCATCGGCGAGACCTTCAACAGAACCTTGTCTCCCTCTATAAATGATACGTCACGAGCCTTCTGATTCGCGTAACTCTTCTGTCTGGACTGTGCTGTGTGGAGCCTCTCCTGAATCAATTTCACCTTCTCCAAAGCATCCTTCGCCAGGTCGATGCCATGTAACTTAGCCTCACCAGGCTCAAACCACCCGATAGGATAACAACATCGCTGACCATACAAAGCCTCAAATGGAGCCATCTCGATGCTGGACTGGTAACGGTTATTGTAAGCAAACTCAGCCAAAGTTAAGAACTTGTCCCACTAACCTCCAAAGTCAATCACACATGCCCTGAGCATGTCCTCCAATATATGAATTGTACGCTCCGACTGACCATCAGTTTGAGGGTGAAATGTTGTGCTGAGATCTCTCTAGGTACCCATCTCACTATGCAATGCTCTCCAGAAGTGCGGGGTGAACTGAGGACCTCTATCTGATATAATGGAAATCGACACACCGTGCAACCGGACGATCTCCCGAATGTAGATCAAGGCTAACCTATCAGAAGTATATGTAGTAGCTACTGCAATGAAATGCGCCGATTTGGTCAACCTATCCACAATGACCCAAACCGCGTCAACCTTCCGCAAAGTCCGAGGCAACCCAACCACGAAGTCCATAGTGATGCGCTCCCATTTCCACTCAAGAATGGGCATCTGCTGAAGTAGGCTTCCTCGCCTCTGGTGCTCATACTTGATCTGCTGACAATTAAGACATCTAGCCACGTACTCTACTATGTCCTTCTTCATCCGCCTCCATCAGAAATGCTGCTTCAAGTCACGATACATCTTCGTAGCACCAAGATGAATAGAATACCGTGAACTGTGAGCCTCATCTAGAATCCTCTCCCTCAGGCCATCAACATTAGGGACACACAAACGACCCAACGTGGCAAACTCTGAATTACCTCAACCTTCTTAGGATCAACCTTGATACCCTCTCCGGATACCACATGCCCCAAGAATGCCACGGAATCCAACTAGAACACACACTTGGAGAACATAGCATGTAGCTTCCATTCCCGCAAGGTCTGGAGCACAACTCTCAAGTGTTGCTCGTGCTCTCCCAGGCTACGTGAGTAAATCAGAACGTCATCAATGAAGACAATGACAAAAGAATCAATATAAAGCCTGAACACCCTGTTCATCAAGTCCATAAATGTTTTTGGGGCATTAGTCAAGCCAAAGGACATCACCAGGAACTCATAATGGCTATATCTCGTACGAAAAGCAGTCTTTGGAACATACGAGTCCCGAATCTTCAGCTGGTGATACCCCGATCTCAAATCAATCTGGGAAAACACCCCGAGCACCCTGCAACTGGTCAAACAAATCATCGATGCGTTGCAATGGGTACTTGTTCTTAATAGTGACCTTGTTCAACTGGCGGTAGTCAATACACATCCGTATAGACCCATCTTTCTTCTTCATAAATAAAACTGGAGCACCCCACGGCGATATACTCGGTCTGATGAACCCATTAGCCAACAACTCCTCAAACTGCTCCTTCAATTCCTTCGGAGCCATACGGTACGGGGGAATAGAAATAGGCTGGGTGTTTGGGGCTAAATCAATACAAAAATCAATATCACGATCCTGAGGCATGCCCGGAAGGTCTGAAGGAAATACATCAGCAAACTCTCACATCACTGGTACTGCATTAATCATCGGAGACTCGGCGGTGGTGTCCCGTACATAAGCAAGATACGCCAGACAACCCTTCTCGACCATATGTCGATCCTTTAGGAAGGAAATAACCCGACTGGCTGCACTAACTGAGGAACCTCTCCACTCCAGCCTAGGTAATTCGGGCATGGCTAAAGTAACTTTCTTGGCATGGCAATCTAGCACGACATGATAGGGAGATAGCCAATCCATGCCTAGAATAACTTCGAAATCAACCATGTCAAGTAACAGAAGGTCCGCTCTGGTCTCGAACCCACAGAAGGTAATCACACAAGACCGGTAAATCTGGTCTACCACAACATAATCACCCACAGGAGTGGACACATATATAAGAGAACCCGAGGGCTCACGAGGAACATCTAGAAAATGAGCAAATAAGGCTGAAACATATGAATAGGTGGATCCTGGATCAAATAACATTGATGCCTCTCTACCACATACTGAAATAATACCTATAATCACGGCATCTGAGGCCACTTCATCTGATCTGGCCGGAACAGCATAAAATCTAGCTGGAGCACCGGACGACTGAGCTCTGCCAGGATGAACAAAAGCTGATTAACCTTCCCCTGACTGGCATCCACCTCTAGGGCGACCCCTGCCGACCTGTCCTCCACCTCTAGGTGGCCGGACCGCTGGTGCTGGACCAATCGGCTGATAACCCTGCTGCACTGCCTTGCCCCGAAGCTGGGGAAAAAACCTCTTCATGTGACCTGGGTCCCCACACTCAAAACAACCTCCCGGTATCATAGCCTGTTGTCCTGAAGAAGAACCCTGAATGGCCGGAGGGCGGTGTGTACTCTCTGGCATAGCACTGAAGTAAGGACTGAAGGATCCCTAATGACCAGAATAACCGCCGGACAAACCCTGAATAGCTGGAGGGAGATAAGAACGCTCTGGCATGGCGGTGAAATAAGGCCTCGCTAGAACACCTCGGGAGGTGGTGGGGGTGCTGAATATGGGGGCCTGCTGGGCTGAACCCTACCAAACTGACCTCTGCCCCTAGCTGGGGCACCTCTGAAATCCCCGGAATATCTGGCTCTCTTATCTTGCCTGTTCTTCATGTATGCCTGCTTACCGTTATCACTAAACAATTATGTTAAGTAGCCCTGTTTCAATAATTTCTCTATTTCACCTTGTAAAAGTCTGTAATTTGCAGTCCTCTGTCCATGATCATTATGAAATTCACACCAGAAATCTGGGTTCCTTTTATCTGGGTTGACCGTATTTCTTTGGGCCATCTAACCTTATCCCTCATATTTCTTAATATTGAAACTAGTTCGGGGGTACTTACATTGAAGGTGTGATCCCCAATTCGTGCATTACCCCTAGGTCGTTCATCTCGATCCTTTCTGGATCTAGATGAAGATGAGCTCGCATCTCTGCTGGGTGGTCTATATTCTTACCTAGTATTTTCGAACCTGGGACGAGTTTCACGTCCCGAGGGTCCCATATAAGGATCGCACCTGTTTTTACCTGATCTCCTGTCAAATTCGGAGCATCTGGATCTGGTATGATCTTCATCTTTCGAACGAGCAATGGTATCTCCCTCTAACCGAAGTTCAGTACTGTACCGTTTATAAACATCATTCCATGTCGTAGCTGGAAATTCTCTCAAGCCTTCCTTGAGTCTTCTTATGGATTCTGAGCTTTTGTCATTTAGATTGCTCGCGAATGCCATGGCTTCCCAATTATCAGGCACCCATGGTAGTAACATTATTTCTCGCCGGAACCTGTCTACGAATTCACAGAGTAGTTCCGTGTCTCCTTGTTTTATATTGAATATGTCTTCCATTCTTTTCTCGACTTTTTGTGCAACGGAGTGTGCATTTATAAAAGAATCTGCAAGCTCAGCATAAGAATCGACAGAGTTTTTAGGGAGAAGAGAATACCAGGTTAATGCTTCTTTGGTAAGTGTTTCTCCAAATATTTTGACAAGGACTGACTCAATCTCTTGTTTTGTTAAGTTGTTGCCTTTCACTCCGGTAGTAAAAGCAGTCACATGGTCATGTGGGTCAGTTATCCCGTCATACTTGGGAACATCAGGCATTTTGAACTTCTTGGGTATAGGCAAAGGTGTTGCGCTTGGTTTCCAAGGTTGTTGAGAATATTTATCAACATCAATGCCCTTGATAACACGTGGTACTCCAGGAATTTGCTCGATTCGATCGTTTTGTTCCTTCTCATGTTTCTGCAAGGTTAGCAATAAATTTTGCAATTCAGAGTTATTAGTCATACCTGGTCTCACTTCGCGAGATTCATTAGGAGTGTCTTCCCTTGCTGAGTTTACCAACCCAGATTGGGAATTTTCCACGGTGATGGTATTATGTGGAGGTGGTGTCAGTGACGCAGGTGATGCCGCTGGTAATTCCCTTGCAAATTCTTGCAGATCGTGACTCACATACTCTGCAATCATTTGCTTCATTTGATCTTGTTCTACCGTTTGATCATTATCATTAACGTTATTGTTGTTGTAGTTGTTGTTGTTGTAGATATTTCTTAGGATTTTTCCATTGAAAATCCTGAGGATCCAGGGGGTGATGGAGTCACATCTCTTTGCTAGTTATTGTCATTGGAGTTCGACATAGTTCAGAGGATATCGTTTGAAAAGTAAACAAAGATTATCAGATTTCCGATAACAGAACCAATTTGTGTAACCAAAGAATTACATCCCTTGACTAAAACTATTTTTAGGATGAACACGAGTTTCTTGTCACAACCCAAATTTCCCTCCACAGGGTCATGTGACGGCACCTAGTCTCTACTATTAGGTAAGCCTAAAACATGCGGAAAAGTAAATCGGAAATAGGGATAAAACATTAAAGATAAAAAGAGTAACCATAAAGCTTAAGCCGCTCGGAATTTACAGTTTAGCTCTTCCCAAACCCCGGATTATCACAACTGTCACAAGCTTAACGCTATAGCTCAATACATCGAAACTGAGAGTATTTCTGCCTAAGTACTGATACTGTACTAAGATAAGAGAGGGACTCGGAAAGCTCTGCGGACGCGGCAGAAATACCTCTAAGTCTCCCAAAGACTGTTGCTGCTGCTAATCTCGGTACGGCGTACGGGTACCTGGATCTGCACATCGGGAAAACATGAGCAGAAGGGCGTGAGTACTCCACATTCGGTACCCAGTAAGTGCCGAGCCTAACCCCAGTCAAGTAGTGACGAGGTCAAGATGAGGCTCTACTGAGTTTATAAATAGACAGTTATAATCTAACAGTTGAAATAAGCAGCAATAATTTACGGAAGTTTAAAGTAAAAACTAGAAGAGAATGATGTAAATAGCTCTCAGCTCAGCACAACATATAACACAATAAATACTCGTGCAATGCAATACAGGGGAAAAATCTCAGGTCTCGGCCCGCGGTACCAATGTAAATATGCAATGCAATGCAGTACAGGGAAAGATCACAGGTCTCGGCTCGCAGTCCCCACTGTAAATATGCTATGAAATACAAGGGAAAGGTCACATATCTCGGCCCGCAGTCCCACTGTAAATATGCTATGAAATATAGGGGAAAGATCACATGTCTCGGCCCGCAGACCCACTGTAAATATTCTATGAAATACAGGGGAAAGATCACAGGTCTCTGCCCGCAGTCCCACTGTAAATATGCTATGAAATACAGGGGAAAGATCACAGGTCTCGACCCGCAGTCCCACTGTAAATATTCAATGCAAGATGTATACCGGATGTAGCGTAATTCAAAAGTTTAGAAAAAATCGTTGGCAAAAATAGAGTAAAATACGTCAACGATGTTCAAATAGAAGTAATGAGTGGATAAATCAAGTAAAATCGGTTGGTAGGTTTAAATCTTAAGTTTCAACTCAGCCTAGTTCGGTAATAGTAATATTTGGAGTGAAAATGAGATATGCCATAGTATGAACGGTGGAAATTTGGTGAAAATAACCCATGCATGCACCCGTCACCTCACGTACATGGGGTTTTTATAGTAAAGATCAGCTAAAATGCCTAAGAGAAATTCCCAAACACAGAGTTAGGCAAGCCACTTACCTCGGTTGTGCTAATCAACCAATAATCACGCTCTTGCCACGAGTATCTGACTCCGGGTGGCCCAAATCTATTCAATTCAATTGCATATTGTAAATATCATTTCAAGAAATCAAAGTAACTAATTAATTCAAAGCTAATACGTGAAATTAGGAATTTTGACCAAAACGCCCCTCGGGCCCACATCTCGGAATCGGGTAAAAGTTATATTTTCCGGACACCCGTTCACTCACGAGTCTAACCATACGAAAAACTTTCAAATCAGAGGTCAAATACCCAATCAAAATCCCAAAATTTGGTCTAAGAAGTTTCTTCCATTTTCCCCAAATTTCTACTCAAAATCTCGAAATTAAAGGTAGAAATACTAACACTCGAGTTGTAGTCAGGGCTGTCTTGAGCTTCTGAAAGCTCTCCTCACACTCCTCAGTCCAAATAAAAGGTGTACCCTTCTGGGTCAGTCTGGTCATGGGTGCTGAAATGGATGAGAATCCCTCCAAAAACGGCGATAATACCCAGCCAAAACGAGGAAAATGCGAATCTGAGTAGCTGAAGACGGTCTAGGACAACTCTGCACTGCCTCCACCTTCTTTGGATCTACCTTGATCCCATCCGAAGATACCACATGGCCTAAGAATGCCACAGAATCAAGCCAGAATTCACACTTAGAGAATTTGGCATACAACTTCTTCTCTCTCAAGGTTTGAAGCACGGTCCTCAAGTGCTGCTCATGGTCCTCCCGGGACTGAGAATATACCAGGATGTCGTCAATGAATATGATGAAGAAAGTATCAAGATACGGCCAAAATACAATGTGCATCAGGTGCATGAAGGCTATTGGGGCATTAGTCAGCCCAAATGACATAACAAGGAACTCATAGTGGCGATATCTGGTCCTGAATAAAGTCTTCGGGATATCCGGCTCCCGAATCTTCAACTGATGATAACCCGAACGAAGATCAATCTTGGATAACACCCTAGCACCCTGTAACTAGTCGAATAAATCATCAATTCGGGACAATGGGTACCTGTTCTTCACTGTCACCTTAATCAGCTGCCGGTAGTCGATTCACATACGCATCGAACCATCCTTTTTCTTCACAATTAACACTGGAGCACCCCAAGGTGATACACGGGGCCTGATGAAACCTTTGTCAAGCAACTCCTGCAACTTCTCCTTCAACTCCTTTAACTCAGGAGGAGCCATGCGATAGGGAGGAATGGAAATGGGTTGAGTGTCTGGCAACAAATCAATGCCAAAATCAATTTCACTGTCGGGCGGCATACCCGGAAGATCAGTTGGAAAAATGTCAGGGTAGTCCCTCACAACTGGAACTGACTCAACTGTAGGGGTCTCAGCACTCACATCTCCCACATAAGCCAAGTACGCATCACACCCCTTCCCAACCATCCGCTGGGCCTTTAGAAGAGAAATGACTCGACGTGGAGTATACTCTAAAGAACCTCTCCACTCTAACCTCGGTAGTCCTGGCATAGCCAGCGTCACGATTTTGGCGTGACAATCAAGAATAGCATAATGGGGCGACAACCAGTCCATGCCCAAGATAACATCGAAATCTACATACTGAGTAATAATAAATCAGCCCTGGTCTCAAAACCACTGATAGAAATCAAACACGACCGATATATGCGGTCCACAACAAGAGAATCTCCCACAGGAGTAGAAATATATACGTGGAAACTCAAGGAATCCCGAGATATCCCCAAATGTGAGGCAAAATAAGAAGACACATATGAATATGTCGAACCTGGGTAAAATAATATTGATGCATCCCTATAAAAAACGGGGACAATACATGTGGTAACTGAATCTGAAGCAATGGCCTCGGATTCGGCTGGAAGAGCATAATATCTGGCCCGGCCTCCCTCTCAAGGGCGACCTCGACCTCCCCAGCCACCCCGACCTCTACCTCGAGCTGCCTGAGATGGTGGGGTAGCAGCTGAGGCTGGAAGTATAGCTGGAGGACTTGGTGGGAGACGTGGAACCTGATAAGTCTCCAGTGGTGCACCCCTCCTAGCTCTAGGGCAATTCCTGACCTGGTGAGGAGGGTCACCACACCAAAAACAACCATTCTGAGGGCATGGTTGCTGCCGCTGACTCTGAACTGGCCGGTGATAGCACCTCGAGCAGGAGGCACCTGAGATACTGGTGGTGCATAATAAGGCTCCCGAGCTCTAGGAGGAGCTGGAATACCACTAGTTGCTGGAAGAGCTGAATGAACAGGGCGACCCACAAAGCCCCTACCATAGCGTGCTGCTGGTGCACGAGCTTCTGAAAAGTGACCAGTCTCTCGAGGCCTCTAGGCCTCTCTCTCCTCTCTGTCCCGGGCCAACATACTTTCAATCCTCCGGGAAATACTCACTGTCTGCTGGTAAGTAACGTCTATCTCTAGCTCTCTGTCCATACTAGTCCGAATGCTGGGATGGAGCCCCTCAATAAAGCGTCAAACTCTCTTTCTGACAGTAGAAACCAAAGCTGGGGCATGGCGTGCCAAGTCACTGAAACGGACTGCATACTCTGACACAGTCATAGTACCCTGGCGTAGCTGCTCAAACTCTGCACGACAAGCATCCCTGAGACTCTAAGGGACAAACTCATGTAGAAACATCACTGAAAACCGAGGCCAAGTCAATGAAGCTACCTCGCACGGACTGCTAAGCTCAAAAGCACGCCACCACTGGTAAGTTGCTCCCCTTAGCTGGAAAGCAATGAATGAGACCCCACTCGTCTCCACGATACCCATAGTGAGGTGAATGCGATTACACTCGTCAAGAAAACCAAGAGCGTCATCTGAAGCTAATCCGCTAAACTCAGGTGGGTGGTACTTCTTGTACCTCTCAAGACAGAGCTGCTCAGACTCCGATGCAACTGCTCTGGCCTCATGCTGAATTGGAGCTGTTGGAGGCAAAGGGATATACTTTGGAACCTGCCTCATATGAACCCTTTGCTCAGGAGTACGGGTTGCGGGAGTCTGTGCCCTTCCCCCGGCCTGGGGTGTATATGGGGCTATCAGAAGTAATCCCGCCTGAGACAGAGTACTAAAGGCACTCAAGAACTGAGCTAAGGTCTCCTGGAGGGCTGGAGTAGTAACAGGAACCTCCGGTGCCCCTCCAATTGTAGTTGCTAGGGGATCCTCTGCCTATACTCTAGCCGGTGCTCGGGCTGCACTGCGTTCTTGTCCTCTGCCCCGGCCCCTGCCTCTGGTGGCTCCGGCTGAGGGCTCGGGTGCCTGGTCATCATTACGTTCGGTACGAGTACGAACCATCTGTAAGCAAGAATAGAATAGAGTTTAAGAGTTTTGATGACAGTAACTAGCACGATAAGGAATTCCAAGAAGTATGATTGTTCTTAACAGTTACATTGCCTCTCGAAGATAGATACGGACGTCTCTGCACCGATCCGCGAGACTCTAATAAACCGGCTTGTGACATTGTGACTCCTGTGAACCTAGACGCTCTGATACCAACTTGTCACGATCCAAATTTCCCTCCACACGGTCATGTGACGACACCTAGTCTCTACGACTAGGTAATCCTAAAACATGCGGAAAAGTAAATCGAAAACAGGGATAAAACATTAAAAATAAAAACAGTAACCATAAAGCTTAAGTCGCTCGGCATTTACAGTTTAGCTCTTCCCAAAACCCGGACTATCACAACTGTCACAAGCTTAACACTATAGCTCAATACATCGAAACTGAGAGTATTTCTACATAAGTATCGCGACTATACTAAGATAAGAGAGGGACTCGAAAGGCTCTGCGGACGCGGCAAAAATACCTTTAAGTCTCCCAAAAACTGCTGCTGCTAATCTCGATACTGCGTACGGGTACCTGGATCTGCACATGGAGAAAACATGCGCAGAAGGGCGTGAGTACTCTACATTCGGTACCTAGTAAGTGCCGAGCCGAACCCCAGTCAAGTAGTGACGAGGTCAGGCTGAGGCTCTACTGAGTTTATAAATAGACAGTTATAATCTAACAGTTGAAATAAGCAGCAATAAATTACGGAAGTTTAAAGTAAAAACTAGAAGAGAATGATGTAAATATCTCTCAGCTCAGCACAACATATAACGCAATAAATACTCGTGCAATGCAATACAGGGGAAAGATCTCAGGTCTCGGCCTGCAGACCCAATGTAAATATGCAATGCAATGCAGTACATGGGAAAGATCACATGTCTCGGCCCGCAGTCCCACTGTAAATATGCTATGAAATACAGGGGAAAGATCACAGGTCTCTGCCCGCAGTCCCACTATAAATATGCTATGAAATACAGGGGAAAGATCACAGGTCTCGGCCTGCAGTCCCACTGTAAATATGCAATGCAAGATGTATACCGGATGTAGAGTAATTCAAAAGTTTAGGAAAAACCGTTGGCAAAAATAGAGTAAAATACTTCAACGATGTTCAAATAGTAGTAATGAGTGGATAAATCAAGTAAAATCAGTTGGTAGGTTCAAATCTTAAGTTGCCACTCAGCCTAGTTCAGTAATAGTAATAATTGGAGTGAAAATGAGATATGCCATAGTAAGAACGATGGAAATTCGGTGAAAATAACCCATGCACGCACCCGTTACCTCACGTACACGTGGTTTTTATAGTAAAGATCAGTTAAAATGCCTAAGGGAAATTCCCCAACATAGAGTTAGGCAAGCCACTTACCTCGATTGTGCTAATCAACCAATAATCACGCTCTTGCCACGAGTATCCGACTCCGGGTGGCCCAAATCTATTCAATTCGATTTCATATTGTAAATATCATTTCAAGAAATCAAAGTAACTAATTAATTTGAAGCTAATACGCGAAATTAGGAATTTTGACAAAAACGCCCCTCAGGCCCACGTCTCGGAATCGGGTAAAAGTTATATTTTCCGAACACTCGTTCACTCACGAGTCTAACCATAAAAAAACTCTCAAATCGGAGGTCAAATATCCAATCAAAAGCCCAAAATTTGGTCTAAGAAGTTTCTTCCATTTTTCCCAAATTTCTACTCAAAATCTCAAAATAAAAGGTAGAAATTAAGATTAGATTCATGAAAATTGGTCTATATAGGTTGGGAATCACTTACCCAAAGTACCTAGGTGCAAATGTCTCCAAGAATCGTCCTTCCCGAGCTCCAAAATTCGAAAATGGTGAAAAATAACTTAACCCTCGGAATTGGGTCTTTAAAAGTCTGCCCAGGGCTTTCGCACCTGCGGCTTTTAGGATCGCACCTGCGGTGCCGCACCTGCGGAAATTACATCGCAGGTGCGGAAATTACTAAAGGCACCTGGGGTCGCACTTGCGGTCGATTGGTCGCACCTGCGGTACCGCACCTGCAGAACCCAGGTCGCACCTGCGACCACTTGCCACACCACTAAAAATCGCACCTGCGACCAGGCCTGCCGCACCTGCGTGTCCGCACCTGCGGAAAAACCATCGCAGGTGCGAGACACCAGAAACAGGTCTGGTTCAGCAGTTGATCAAAGTTCCAAACTCTCTCGTTGGGCATCCGAAACAACCTCGAGGCCCCCGGGACCTCAACCAAACTTAACAACTGACCCAAATACCTTATTCAAATTTGGTTGGGTCTTAAAAACACATCCCATAACGTCTAAATCATCAATTATGCATAGATTCAAGCCTAAGAACTTAGGACATTTCAAGAATTCACATTCGACGCCGAAACACGTCTAAACTTATCCGAATGACCTCAAATTTTGCACACAAGTCACAAATGACATTCCGGACCTGTCGTCGCTCTCGGAATTCCATTCCGAGTCCGATATCAAAATCTCGCCTATCGGCCGAAATCGCCGAAAGTCTAACTTTCGCCAATTCAAGCCTAAATCTACATCCGACCTAGAAAATATTTTCCGAACACGCTCCCAACCCCGAAATCACCCAACGGAGCTAACGGAGTCAACAAAATTTCATTCCGGATCTGTCTTCACACAGCTCTAGCTACGGCTCAATTTCTAAAGTTAAAGTCACCTCAGAGGACTATGTGTCCAAAATCACTCCAACTTTCATCACTCAATGCTCCAACACGTTCCATTAACATAATAAGACATGAGAGACGCAGTTATTAGGGGATCAGAGCGCTAACTCTCAAAACGATCGGCCGGATCGTTACATTTCTGATAATCAATAAATAATGACAATTATGAATGAGTAAGTAAATAAGTAATAAGATGCACAGAAAAGTAAAGTGTATTATGTTCATAGATCGTATGTCCCTTACAAGTTACTCTATTCCCTTATATAGGGAATTCTTCAGTATAACGTCTACCTCTTGCAATGATAACACATTAATGACTAATTATTACATTAATGTAACGTTACAAAGAATAACCGTTAGTTTTGCGTGTAGCTTGTGTAATGTGTGGATCATTAATTGAAGATCTTTGTATCTGCCCGTAACTCTGCCTGGATTCATTCTGACCGTGTCTCTTCCTTGTCTCAATCAAGTTTAGTTTCCCGTAGTTGATTACCTCGTAGGTATATAGTGTCGTGCCTATTTGCCTTGCACCTCCTTATAGAATCATGTCCAACTGTCATATTTTCCTTGGTCCATGTAACTGGCTGAATCATCAAGAATTATCATATGTGTGAAGCTCTTTTTTACCAATACAATTAATGCTTGATTTTGAAGGTATATATGCAATTTTAAAATATTTTAGGAAAAATAGGGTATCAACAGCTGCCCCTCTTTACCCAGAAAGAAAGAAAGAGTTGTCGGGTAAAGCTATGATGTCCAATTTTGACCGAGAGAAATGGTTGAGAGATTTAGGCCACACCCTGGCTTCTGAGCTGCCTACATATACTTGGTTTTACAGGAATCATGTCGTATGTAGTTTCGAATTCATCGGCGAGATATACCGGTGAAGTCATTGCAACAACAGACGCAATATCTAGGAATGGGCGAATGAACAGTTTACGGGGGAGATCTGGTTTGATATAGTTGAGGGAACTAGAGCGGGATCCCTCCTGTTGGGATAGCAGTTGCTTGCCGGTCACCTGCAAATAAGAATACTACAAGCATATATTATGCATAAAATTAAACATGATGCAGGTTCCCTTTGGACTATGAGAGTTGTCTTCAGACGGTTAGGGATGACGTCCTCAGACCATGATGTCCTGGGCCATGAATAGTTTGATGAGAGATTCGCAGGCAGAGATTAGCCTTATGCAGGGGGAGGCAGATATTAGCCTTATGCAAATGTGGAAGGCAGAGATTACCGTTATGCAAATGTGGAGGTAGAGCTTAACCTCATGCAAGATGGAAGGCAGAGATTAGCCTTATGCATATGGAAGCAGAGATTAGCCTTATACAAAGGGAAGGTAGATATTAACCTCACGCAGAATGCGGGACAAATCCTAGTCCCATGCAAATGAAGGCAGGGCTTAGCCTTATGAAAGGGAAGGTAGAAAATAGCCTTATGCAAGGGAAGGCGGAGATTAGCCTTATGCAAAAGAATAAATAGCAAATAGTAAAAGAATTTCTTATTTGATAGAGGATTGCGATCGCAATCATTGTGCGAATTGTGACTATGAAGCATGTTTATTTTTTGTGCTGATAGCAAATTTTCTACGATGGCAATTTTTTATTGAGAATTGTGACTTCGGAGCGTGTTTATTCTTTGTTACTCCCATCCAAAGAAAAATTGTGAGTTCTGCAGATGGGGACGGTTGGTTCGTATCCCTACTGGCTTTGCTTGACTTGCTTGGCTTGGTCTGATGATCCTGTTTAAGTCATCGGTTAGTGTTTGTTAAACAAAGCTATTTTAGAAGAAAGCATGCATAATTTAAGAAAAAATATATTTTAAGAAATTTAGATGAACCGATGACCATGACGAGATCTGAAACATTGCAACCTCTCGCTACGGAAATTTGAGGGTCCTCCTCAAAATACTTCCCCAGTTAGATGGTTCTACGTCTCTGACTGTTGCACATGCTACGATCGACTGAACTTGCTTCGGAATTTTCAGGGTCCTGAAAATTCTGCCCTAGTTTCCAATTACGG